>CM037095.1:45315390-45526163 GCA_020916435.1 Oxytropis ochrocephala | reverse complement strand
CGAGGAAAAGGCTGCGAAAATCACTAGAAAAATAAGGATTAGAGTTTAGCATGAAACCTAATCCACAAAACACCGTTTTGAGTTTTAAGGAGAGGAACAGGCGGCAAAAGAGCGGACAAAGCGATTGCGATGGGTTACAATCATTGACGAGACGCACAAGGAAACCAAAGCAGAATTTGGAGCAAAAGGTAGGTTTTATCAAATATGTTCCTAACTCTAAAATCGATGTAATAATATCCAAATTATTTGTGTCCTTTGTTTTTATCAAATCGTATGTTTGTGTTTAGTAAAGAACAACCCGATAGATCACGAAATTTAAAAAACTTGTATGCTTTGATTAGAGTTCATCAAATAGGCTATGCTAAAAAAACTACGTTTTTAGTTTCTTTGTAGTATCAAACCAGAATAGCTCTTTTTTTCTTTTTTGAAATAAACATACCCGAGAGAATAGAAAACACAAAATCAAGCAAAAAGCAGAATAAAGGGAGAATAAAATGGGTAGGAGAGAATCGGACCAGAGAAAGCATTAAAATCAAACAAAAAAAGAATAATACTCGACCTTAAGCTCCCGGAGCTCGGTGCGTCTTCTCGGCGAGCTCAAACGGCGTTCGCAAAAAGCGAACAAACGCCACCACAAACCAAGAACTCTCCCCCCATACGTCATCCTCTCTCTCTCTCCCCCAAAACTAACCACGGCAGCGCCCGCGGTTTCACCTCCAAAGAAAACAAGCAGTTAAACGTTTTTTTAAAAGAAAGAAGAAGAAGTAAGAAAAAAAAAGCCAGGGAAGAACAGAGGAGAAGCAAGCTCACCACGCCTCGTGGCGGGATTCCGTCGCCAGCGCCACCTCCTTCATCGCCACCTTAAGAACCCGATCATTTGTTCTCTCCCTCTCACCTTAGAAACCGATCGACCCTCTCTCTCCTTCCCACAGCCGGCGCAAACCTCGTGGAATTAATACTCTCTCCTCTTAGAAAGCGTGTGCATTCTTTGTTGTTGAAAGGAAGAAGGGAGAGCGTTTTTAGGGTTTCGGTTTGTAGGCTTAGGTTATATAATTGCCTTTTATTTTTTTCTTTTTTAATATTCCAGATTATGGTTACACCCCTCCAATTCCACGCATGCCTCTCCCTCATAAGCCAGGTTTAGCGTGGGCTCCCACATCTGGCCCGGGCTTCCTTATTACACCCCATCAATTATACAACCCCACTGTAACTAATAAAACCCCAATTTACAATTTTCACCCCCTTTTCCCATTTAATTCTTTTTCCAATTCAAATATAACTACTTTTCTCTCGAAATTAAATAAGCGGCTAAGTCGGTTGTACAAGCAGGGTTAGTCATTATTTAAGAGCCAATGGTATCTGATTCGGTAATCCTGCAAACTTAATGAATACGAGTAAACTATTTTTTCTAAAAAATAGGACTAAATCGGTTGTACATAAGGTTAGTCGCGTTCTAGAACTAATAATTTGTACACTTGAGGGAGTTCTAGAATACCTATTCTAAAACGGACCCACCTCACACCAAACCAATTTCTTTCAAAAACTCAAAATTCACTTTCAAAAGTAGGGGACTAAGTCGGTTGTACAATCGGGTTAGTCGGCGTCTAGAAATCGATGGTACATGCAGTTCAAGAGAATCCTAAGACCCTACACTAAAAACACCAACCCACAAAATTTTTCGGGAAGAACTACGTAGCTTTGATTCTCCATTGCATTTGGAGAGTGCGTAGGAGCAAGACTCAACTCTTGTCAAGCACTAAAACCAAAAACCTAAATAAGTCTTTTCTCTATATAAATAAAAGGTAATTATTAAATAAATCTTAAATTAATTAGACAATGGATGTTGTGGGGTGATAATACCTTCCCACACATAACGACTCCCGAACCCTAACAATGCTTTGTCCTAAAACCTAAAGGGATTTTCCGAATTTGCCCTTAAACTAAAATTTGGTGGCGGCTTCCTAAGAACCTTTGAAGAATCCTTTCCGGATTTTTCGGTTGCTACCTGGTCAAGGTTCCCTATTATCAAGTCAGAGCCAAGATCTGAGTGGCTCTCGTCCCTCCTCCTTTTCGAGAGATTCTGCTGCGAAAGCGGGGCCCAGAATCTTTGCCATTGAACTTGGATTTGCGCGGCGTGGGGAGGGTCCATCGATATTGCTTGGAATGGCGTGTTGAGGTGCCGAAAGAGGGTGGCGGTCCTGTTTGATGAACCTATCCGTCAACCTTTGATTCGGTACCGCTTTGAACAATGTGCTCAACGTCATTTCTTGAAATGCTGGCGATGTCGAAAAATGGCTACCACAGGGGGATTAGGCGGAGCGTTGGTGGCGGTGAAGACTTATGGCCACTATGCTTGATTGCTTGCTCATCTTGCGAGGATGCTTTCAACAAAGCGCCACCAGAGCATGGTAGCGTGGAGGAAGCTTGGAAGAAGACTAAAAGAGGAGTTGGAGGTTTGTAAGGTTGAGAAGAGCCGTTTGGAGCAAGAAGCTGGAAAGTGGGACATGGAGAAGCGCCAGTCTTGAGGGAAGGTGTTTGATCGACTATCGACATGAAGAAGTTGGGGAGTCATTGGAAAGGGCCAATCAGGAGTTGGAGGCGGTCTGCGGTGAGGTGCCCGTGAAAGAAAGGGTGCTTAAAGGGATTTGGAAGTAATTCCCCAATTTTCCTGTAGGTGGTGATTTGGTTGCGACCATCGACAAAGTGAAGGCCTCGGTTGAAAAACTTTGACAATGGTTTTAACAGAGCGTTGGAGCAAGCGAAGGCCCTTTTCCATAAAGTTGACATCGGTCGGTTTGATCGACAAGGTTGTGGTGAATGGTGAGCTTGTGGATGAGGAGGTTCTTTGAAGGGACACCCAGGAGTGCGGTTCTGCGATGATGCAGCGAAAGTGACGCTCCCTCAACTTTGATAAGTTTGGCGTTTGTTGAGTGACACGAAGTTGGGCGAGTCTTGGCCATGGTGAAGGCCATGTGTCGATCCTCTAGTTTTAATTTCCTGCAAATTAAAGACAAGGTTTTCTTTTGTAATGAACTTAAGTTACCTCTGTTTTTGTAGTGAGTTTTGGATTGCTCGACCATTGGGACTTATGTTTGATTTTCTTGTGCTTTCCTTCCGATTGTTGTCTCGTCCTTGGCTAATTTTATGGTTGTTTGCGATTTTTAATCATAAGCGTCTTAAGTTACTTGGCTTATTTTACCGATTGTTTCGCGCTTTTTAAACATAGCGTCTTTATTTTACCTCGGCTTATTTCGCCGGTTTTGCGGGCGGCCTTGTTAGTGCCCAGGGTTGTATGTCGGCTCTCGGACCAGTCGCTGTCGGGACTTAGGTTTAATGGGCTTTTTACCGGTGGTGTCGAGACACGTTGGCTTTGTCGGTGGCGCGTTAGCATCGCTTTACACCTTGAAAACCTCTTACACCGCCTGCCGGCGTGTTAGCGTCGTCGGCGATTACTTTAGCCTATGCGATGCAAGCTCCATTTCGGTTTCGGTGAGATGAAGATCCACGTCAAACCAAAGCCCGGTGTGCCCAATTGGTGTGTGGCTCAAATCCCCGCTCTCACTGTTAGTACTTTAGTCTTCATTGCCCATGGGCAACATCGAGGCGTTGCTCGGTCCTTGCACATCCGGGACTTTGTTATTGTGGCCGCTCTTTTGTCTAGTCTTTAGATCGAATAATGAGTTGCTTTGTTTGGAGAAAATAACTTGTATAACTTGTTTGTTTTGACAATCGGTTCTCTTTATTCATAGTGGGGTGGAACACATTTGGGGTATTTATCTTGCCTCATACAAATGTTCACGGAAGTGAATAATGAGTGGCGATGAGAAACAATGACTTGTAGCTTGATTTCAAGCGTAGTAGAGCCAGGAGGTTGGCGGCATTCGAGACCCGGGATGTTACCCCCATCTCTTGTTTCTAACTTGAAAACTCCTTGGCCGATGACTTCTTTGACCGAAGAGCGGACCTTCTAGGCACGGACAACGGGCGGGTTCGGGCCCAAATCGATCATCCGTTAAAAACCGCGGTTGAAAAAAAAAGCCCAGCGCCCAAATTAAGGTTTGGTTTTAGTGCGGAGTGCGGGTTTCGGGTTAGCCGATTACTCGGTTGGGTAGTGGCGGGTTGAATCAACAACAAAAAAAAAACTTGCGAGATAATAAAAGGACCTATTTACGATGAGAAACACACATTTCAAAGCCCAAGAAAGTGTTAACTTTTACTCATATAAGCGATTTCTGAAACAAAAATGTTAACTTGAAAAGATCTAACAAATACAACACCTTTTTCTACTTTCTACTTTCTAGCCTCTAATCTTTTGTGTAGAAGAAATATTGGTTTGTGAAGAAGACATAGCAACGTGTTATGTTTTTTCTTAGTCTGGAGATAGTTTTGATTTATTCTTTGTTGGTGGTTTGTTGCGAGTCACCATAGCCGTCATCGTCGGTGTAGCCTCCACCGTCGCCATCATGATAACTTTAGCCAAGAAGAAAAAATGTTACGGTAAAAAGAACTCATCTTTTTTGAGAAAAGGAAAACTTGGGAGAGAAAATGGAGTTGTGAGAAGAGAGAGATGAAATGGGAATTGAGTAGTCAGAATGATGCAAAATGGTAGTCAAGTGAGGAGTTATTAGAGAGAACGTGTAGTCAAATCAAAAATTATCAAAATGAGGGGTTATGAGAGAAAATCAAAATGATGATAAATATGTGTCGAAAGCGTGTTGCGATAGTATAAAGTTGTTGGGCGATGTGAAAATCAAATTTCAAACTACTATTATGTGGTTTCCAAAATCGGGCGGGTTCGGTTAGATGTAGTTTATAACGATGAGGACGCATCATTGGCAATGCACCTTGTGCAAACCGATTTTTGACATATGTGCACCGAAATCTGAATCGACCGCCCGTAGTAATCAACGCAACTTGGATTTATCGGGTTTAGGCGAGTCATTCATATTTGTCGACCACAGGACCTTCCCGGTTTGCGGATAGTTTGCCTATGGCACCAACACGACTTGATCGCTTGAGTTACTAGGTCTCTGCCTTGAAAGTTCTCGCAACACTTTTGAGTTGTACTTCTTTGCGGCTTCGTTGTTTTTCCGCCTGTTCCTTCACCTTCGCCACTCTCTTTACTTCATCAACCAGGTCAAGGTTTGCCACACGAGGCGCTTCATGCAGGACTTGTTTCTATGAGAGTTCTCCTCGGACTTGGCTTGATGCTTCTATGGGAATGAGGGCATCGCTGCCATATACCAATCAAAGAGTCTCCACGAGTGGAAGGCGTAGGTGGTGTTGTATGACCTTAGCACAAGTGGAAGTTCTTGACCCGACCTCCTTTGGATTCATCAAGCTTTTCTTGAGGCCGTTTAGTATGATTTTGTTTGCGACCTCGGCTTTGCCCGTTGGTTTGGGGGTGCTCGACCGGTGAAAGCTTGATAGATGTTCCACTTCTTGCAAAGTTCGACTCTTGAATCGAGAGGCAAGCGTATCTTTGTTGTTCGTTACAATAGTGGTTTGGGATGCCAAAGCGACGAGATGAGCTTTTGCCATAAAAATTTCTTCACCTGCGTGCCGAGATGGTGGTTATGGGCTCGACCTCTATCCATTTTGAAAAGTAATCAATGGCCACGAGCAAGTATCGACTGTTCTGCTGGAGATAGGGTGAATTGGCCAGGATGTCAACTCCCATCTGAATGACGACCATGGAGAGACCATTGCTTGAAGATTGGTAGGCGGTGCTCTTGGGATGGCGGCATGGCGCTGACACTTGTCACATTTCTTTACATATTCTGTGGCATCTTTTTTGAGGCTCGGCCAATAATAACCGGCTCTGGGGTTTTAGCTGCGAGGGCTTGTCCTCTATGTGGGCTGCTTGCACACTCCTCATGAATTTCTTCAAGACTCTTTCACTCTTTCACTGCTAGGCATTTGAGGAGAGGGTGCAGAGAATCCTCTTACAGTATAGTTCGGCTTCAATGAGGACATATTTAACGGCCGCCTTTTCCAGCTTTTTCATTTCCTTCTCCTGTGACTGCAATTGTTCCCCCTACAGGTAAGCAATTATATTGGTCATCCAGCTCTTCGGTTCCACCTCAATCGAGAGGACCTGAGTTTTAATTATGCTAGGTTCAGATAGTGACTCTTGTATCACCGAGTGGTTGTTGCTGGCTTTTTAGTCTTGCTTGGTTTGGCGAAGATGTCGACCACTTCCATTTTGTTCCCTAGGGACATGGGTTAGTTCAAAAGAAATGAATTTAGATTAAAGTTCTTGTACCTTGCTGCAGTATTTGCCGAACAATTCATCTTTGAGTGCTTTTGAAGGCGTTGGTTACTGTCGATTCTGAGGAGAGAATCACTTACGCACCTTCGGTGTTTGTGCGCCGAGTCATTTGCAAGTGTCATCTGGCGGTGAGTGCCTCATATTCCGCTTTGGTTGTTTGTAGTTTTAAAATTAAACACGAGAGATTGTTCGAGGAGGATGCCGTCTAGACCTTCAGGGTTATTCTGCACCGCTCCCCTTTGTGTTGGAGAATCCATCTACGAGCGTCGAAGGGTCGGCCCAGCTGGGGTGATCTCACGATGCGCCTCTACTAGTTACGCAACAAAAATCTGCAGGGCTTGCGCTTTGATGGGACCTCACAGGCACGTATTTTATGTCGAATCGGCGACTCATGGACCATGCTACCATTCGTCAGGCTGGGTGCGGCTTTGCAAGGACTTGGCGGATCGGCACTATGGACCATGCTACCATTCCCTCTTGTTCCTGCACCAGGTCTGCACTACAAGCATCTTTGGAGATGGCGAGGTATAGTAGTAGGGGTATACCTTGTTTTGGTGCTTTGTGAGAATTGGGGGTGTCGCTAGTCTTGTCTGCGAGTTCTTTGGAGAGCGTGTTCGCATTCTTGACCACTTGAAATTCGTATTCTTTACGAGTAAGCGAAAAAATGGCTTCACCTATTTGACACTGCTAAGACACGCACCTCTTTGGTTGTGGATGGGCTTACGGCGCTAATGATCGCTTAGCCTTTGAGAGGGTTAGCCTCGATGCCTCGATGGGAGAGGATATATCCCGAGGAATTCCCCGCTTTGCCATGACGAGCACTATTTTGGGTTGGCGGGAGATCATATTTTTCTAGTAGCTTGAATATTTTTGCGGGTTGGTCATGTGATCTGGAGTGCGTAGTCGATTTCCGCGACCATGTCGTCGACATACACCTCAATAGTGTGGCGATCTCTTCTTCAAATATTTTGTCCATCAGCTAACGATAAGTTGCGCCTGACATTCCTTAAAGCGAAGGAATTACACGGTAGCGATGGGCATTGGAGCGCCGGTCATGAAGGCGGTTTTTCTTCATCGGTGTGACTCATCCACGATTTGGTTATAGCGCAGTATGCATCCATGAAGTGAGTAGCTTGAAACCTAACGCTCCATCAACAAGGTCGTCAATGCTAGGTAGAGGTAGGCATCCTTGGGCATGCCTTGTTGAAGTCTGTATAGTCAGCGCACATCCTCCACTTGCCGTTGGATTTCTTGACAAGTACAAGGTTTGCCCGGCCATGTTGGGTATTTCACTTCTCGGATGAACTCTGCCGAGAGTAGCTTGTCTGTTTCTTCTTTTATAGCCTCCATTTTTTTTGGTCCCTGTTTTCTTTTCCTCTGTGACCACGAAGTGAGCAGAGGATTTAGCGATGTCTGTGACCAGGACAAAGTTTGGATCGATACGGCATGTCACGAGGGACCATGCGAATATGTGGGCGTTATCACGAAGGAGTTGGACAAGGCGGTCCTCGATTTGGTGCCCGACCTCATGCCGATCTTTGTCTTTTGGTGCTGCATTAGACCGATCACAACTTCCTTCAAGTCGCCTGCTGGCCGTGGCCTTTTTCCTTCCTCGGGCGGGTCATACATTCTCGGGGTCAGTCAAGGAAGGCTGCGGTGGGAGCTCTTCCGCTTTACGCTCTTCTGAAGCGCCTTGATGTTGGCACTTTCTTTTATAACACTGCGGGCCATTGCTTGATCGCCACTCACTATTCAGAGCTTTCCCGTTGGGCAAGGGTATTTGAGCGGTGAGGTGAGGTAAGAGATTGCGACCATCAACGCGCATAGAGGTGGGCACGCCAACAATTATGTTATAAGAGGATTTTGCATTTCACGACCATATACACGAGCACCACTTTGTTTTGGCCAGACTACGCCTCGCCGAAGGTTGTTCTCGAGTCCAAATAGCCTCGGACTTCTACACGATTACGCGATGAAAGCCGAGCGGCGTTCTGGGTAATCCTTCAACAATTCTTCGGGTAGCTTGAGGTCTTTGAAACACTTCCAGTACATCACATTGGCGGAGATTCCTCCGTCTACAAGTACCCGGGCTACTTTGTATCCGCTGGTGGTGACATATATCACAATCGGATCGTCAGAATGGGGCTGAACTCCGTTAAAATCTACAATATCAAAAGAGATCGGTGGATAGATCGGGACTGGAGCCTCGGTCGTGCTTGTGGAAACCGACATGATGGATCGGGTGTACTTCTTTCTGGCCGAGGATGAGGGACCTCCGCCAGAGAACCCTCCTAATATGGTATTGACTACCCCTCGGTCTGCTACCTCATGGCTTTCCTTCTGCTGAAACTCCTTCCTCGGTCCTCCCCTCTTGGGGGTTGTCTTCTCTGAGGGCTTTCCGCTCGCCTCTTCTTTTGTTCGTCCCAGAGTACAAACTTCTTTAAGAATCCTCGCTGGATGAGCTATTCAATCTGCTGCTTCAAGGTTCAGCAGTCGTTGGTGGTATGACCTTCTGTTCTATGAAACCTGCAATAAGCTTCAAGATACTTACCCATGGTGCCTGGTGATGGTTCCGTCTGCAAGTCCGTCGGTCAAGATGGCAGATGGCCGAGCTCTGAGCGGCGTGTAAGAGTTCTCTGGATTCAGGCGAGACTTCCTGTTTCGTGCTCTTCCTCTCCGGTCTCGGTGAGCCAAGGCTGGGAAGGGTTCTGATCGGTTCCCCCGCTCTGGTGGCGAGTGGGGTCTTCGGGATCCTCTGACATCTCTAGCGTCCTTGGAGGCAGCTGTGTCCTCGGCCGATGTGCTTATGCGCTCTTGCTCTGTCTCGTCCATGTTCCTAGAGTAGTGATGGGCGGTAACCGCTAAAGGTCCGTTCTGAGCCCTTTCATGAAAGCCGTCCACGAAAAATTTATCGTCAGGTCCTCCACACCTTTGCTTATTTTGTTGAAGCGCTCCAAGTATTTCTTTAGTGGCTCCAGCGGCCCCTGCGGCCCCTGCCTGAGGTTAAAGAGATCCCCAGGGTGGATAAACTGCTGGACGAAGCGACTCGCAAGGTCCTCGAAATAGGCGATGGATTAGGAAGTCAATCCGCTTGAACCACTTTGAGGCGACATCGGCTAGTGTTCTGCAAAAACATCTTGTAGCTAATGACATCATTGCCACCACTAATCATCATCCGGAGTGCGAAAGGCGTCGACATGGCTTTAAGGATCTATCGTTCCATCGTAGGTCCCGATGGCTGGCTCTCGAAACTGGGGGGAATAGGCACTGCTTCGATTTCTTCGGTGAACGGCTGGAACACCCTCAGGGGTTCTCGGACAACCTCCGTCTGTTGTTACGAAGAAGCGTCCGGTTGTTCATGGAGCACGGCCTCGAAGTGCTTGGGCGCGGAGAGTACGCTCTTCGTTCTTACGAGCTTGCTCTGCGTTCTGTTCCTGAAGTGCTCTTACTGCTTCCAGTAATTCAAATATTCTGGGATCTGTGGTGCTTGTGGAAGCACCACCGTTAGCTCTGGTCCTACCATCTTTGGGGTAGGCTTTTACAGTGCGAAGTGGGGTAGGAAAATTTTACCTAGGCCCCACGGTGGGCGCCAATGTTCGTAACTATTCCCTGGAGTAGGATATAGCAAGAACACAATGAATAGAGTAAGAAGTATCGAATGATCAGAATAACATCAGTCCTTTCTATTGGCCTCAAGGGCTTATATTTATATTACAAGGTGTCATTAATGCTCATAAGTATTACACATGAATGCAGCGAGATCTCAGGCGAGATTCTCGGGCTTCCCTAATATATCTAGCTAGATTCCTGCTTAAGACCGAACTTGTGTGAGACGTCGGCCCTTTTGCCGGGGAGGTTCGTAAGTCTGCCACAAACCAAACTAGTATCTCGGCGCTAAGGGAGAGGCGGTCTTCGTGAGTCAGTCTTCGGCGCATTTGAGCCTTCCTGGGCGGTCGGCTGGGAACAATAACTAATAAAAAAAATTTGACCAAAATTAATAACTAATACTACAAAAGCTTTGTTTTGTATAAAAAATTAATTAGTTTTTTTTTGACATAAAAATTAATTAGTTAGTTATATTGTCCATATCAAAGCTTTGTTTTGTATAAAAAAAGCTAATAACTAATACTACAAAAGCTTTATTTTGTATTACTAGTAACTAATAATTAAAAAACATTAATTAGTTACTGTCCATATCATTATTTTTTATTTTGACTGAATTAATTGTTTCTATTCAAAACATTTAAAACAAAGCTTTTGTCCATATCAAAAAAAACTAAATAAAACTTTTGAAGAAAAAAAATAAAAAAGCCAAAACAGTAAACTAATAAAAAATATTGAATTTAAAAACAATAGATAAAAAAATTTAAATGATATGAACTATTTTTTAAAAAACTGGAAATTACTAAAAAAAATGGTAAATCTATTAATGAATAATCTTCGTTGAATTCTTTGTTATATTTGATTATAAAAGTTAGCATATAATTTTGTTTTGAAAAAAGAAATAGATATGGAGTCTCGTTAAAATCTTCTGGTGTAAAACCCTTCTTAGGAAAAAAAAACATCCAGAAGGAAAGAGTAATTTCCCTACAATTTATTGATAAAAAAGGAAAAAGATACAAAAGTTAGCATATAAGTTTTTTTAGCATCATTTATACCAATTGAAAATTTTAATATTCTAGTTTTGAATGAGCTTTAGTTTATGTATATTATTGATGAATTAATTAATATTTTATTAATTATTGTATTATTATTTTTGACTAAATTAATTATTGTAGTGTAAAAAATAAAAAATAATTTTAGAGGAAAAATTTGTTTTGACTCAAAAAGTTAAGACTTACATAAAAGCACTTGCATGAGATCGTAGCGATCTCTTTCGGTTTAACAAAATTTGGGTTCTAATCTTGTCTTGGACATACAATGATGTTAAATCTCTTGAGAGAGAGTTTTGCCGCCCTTTGTAGTCTTATTCGGCTCGAGCGATTAATCTCTAAAATTACGCGCAGAGTATTCCCAATTTATACCAACAAAAAGTTAAGCCATGTTTTATAATAGGTGATGATTATATTGTCAAGTTAAGTAAACTAAAATCACCCAAAAGCTAAGTTCTTAATTTAAACATCTCACAAAAATAAACATTCATCTAACACTGATTTTTTCTCTCTTCTTATCACATCATTTATCTATTACGGCTGTTTGGCGCGTCCCATCCGCTAGCGGATAGCGGATGAAACTAGTGGGTGAAGAGCTGCTTTCAAGGTAGCATTTAGCGTTTTTTTAGACGCTACTTCAAGTAGTATTTTTTTTGAAACGGTAGTGGATTGTGGATAGCATTTCACTTTTTTTTTTTTACATTTTTACCATTTTTATTTTTCTTAAATTACTTCTCTTTCCTCATTAAAAATCTTGTTATCATTAAATAATGTAATCATTAATTATTATTTTGACCAAAATGTAATCATTAATTAAATATCCTTTTATGTTATTTTATATTTATCAACTATTTTAACCGCTAATTTTACCAAACACATTATTTTTTATTAGCTATCTTATCTGCTATCTATTAGCTCATCCACTACATTTTACCAAACAAAACCTACATCTATCGTTCTTTTCACTTCTATACCGGTCTCTCTCAAAGTGTATAAAAACATTTAGGTGTCCAAAAAATATTTTCCACAACCACATCAACAAGTATATATCATCAAGTCATCTCAGCATGCAAGCAATTCACACCAACATTTTTGTTAAGCATATTAAATGTTAAGTCAAAATCGATAAATTTGAAAAATTGCGAGAATAGCAATTAAAATCGGGGGCAAAATTAAATCCCCCAAACATTATATAGCAAATGGATAAAAATTCAATCAAACCCAATATTCAATATAGCCTCAAAAATATGAAATTTATTTTGTCCACCAATGACAAATAAACGAGCTAATTGGAAAAACCAGCATTTATTATAATGTCAAGGGAATGTATAATTTCATTCCAAAATGCATAAATTAAACAAAATTGCTGACATTCCAAAAGCATAATGGGTTGGTGGGCCACCCAGTTATTAAAAATTTGAAGAATGTCATTACTCCGAATCCGAGGAAGAAGCAGAATCAGAATCAGAACCATTCTCATAGATTATCTGAAAAGAGACTCTTCCTGTCCCTGGTTGTGTTTCTGCCCACCTCATTTGTTTTCTGTAGTAAATTCCACACGCATTGCACAATGTCTGCGCAGAACATAGAATTTTTTTATGCAGTTTTAGACTTATTGAATAACTGGTGTATCTGATCTATAATATAAACTATACATGTTACATATTATACTCATGACAGGATAGTGATTAGAATATTATAATTACCTTTGATCCTAGAGGGGGCACATGCGCCACATAGGAGTTTTTAAGTGACTTACAACGAATATTTGTGCAAATCTTTCTATCGTCGATAGGATGAGCTCGTCCCTTTGCGGCGATGCGCGACGACCAGCCATGGTGACCCCTTGGTAGCCTTCGACATGCGAGAAAGTCGATGAAAGCGCAAGAGGCGGACGGACATCCTCATCCTCATCATCGTCTTCATCATCATCGTCGTCATCAGAATCTTCACTTGAAGAGTATTCAAGAGAAGATGAATCCTCTTCAGCTAGAGCAACTTGATTGTTCCCGTTATCTTGAGCTAGAGGAACTTCATTGTTCCCATTTTCTTCAACGATGATTGGTCACATCCTGTTCTCAAACATCGTTAATTATAAGTAGTTTACTTCATTGTTCTCAAGAGCAAGAATCATAGATCGACGCCATGTGAGGCAATTGGCACCATCAAGTGGTTGAGAAACTACTACTAACTCATGGTTGTAAAAGTGGTGAATGGGTAGAGGATTTTGTTGTTCTATAGTGAAGATGGCGACTTCAAAGGATGAAGAACAAAAAAATAGATTGATGAAAGCGAGAACAAAAATGTAACTAAAGAGAAGAAAAATTGATTCGAAAGAAAGAATCAAACAAGGAAATGGAATTAAGAATCGAGAATGCGGAAAAGCGAACAAACTTCTAATGTGACATCAATGGATGATGGGGTGGGGATCGATGGTTGGTGCGAGAAAAGTTGGCATGGACAAAGAAGCGACTCATGTTTGGAATATAGTAATTTAATCCTTCATATTTACAAAAGGTCAATTTAATCCTTCATAATACCAACTTAGTCTCTGATTTTTGCAAGGTGCTTCAATCTAGTGTTTTTTTTTTTTTGAAAATAGATGGACTAAAATGATAAATAGGCGTGCTAAATTGAAATTATTTTACAAAAATCGGGAACTAAGTTAATATATTGTAAATGTCACGAGCTAAATTAAACTTTTGTGAAATTTCAAGAATAAAATTGTCTAATAACTCTTATTTTTACATTATTATACATACATACATACATACATACATATATGAAATACTAGTATAGATGTGTTATATACTATGTGTGTGGCAGTAATTACTAGGACTTACTTGAGTGTTGTTCTCATTGGAATCCATATCCTCCTCTGTGTATGGAATATTAAGGTCAAAATCATACTTGGGCACTCCAGCATCCATTCTCGTTCCAAAAGTTGTGATTTGATGAATCTAATACCTGCGAAGAAAAATAATATGAACTTTAAATATATAATAAATCCATACACATTAAGCCTGTTTTCTATAGATTAAAAAGTAAATGATTTTGTCGTTAAATAATTTAGAGATTTTTAAGAAAATCAAAAATTGTTTGTATAATATCATGAAAATTATTCTTTTTAAAAAACATATCATTCTATAAAAAAGCTTTTATGATAAACTAATCAAAACACGGTTTTAGATTTTTTAAAATTCTCGTTTTTATAAAAAAAAACTAATAGTCATAATCAATTTACCGATGACTCGTATTGACACTAATAGTCAAAACCAACATTGACGACAATGACGATAAGAAAAAATGCCAAGAAAAATAAAAAAAAATCTCAAAATATACTCTTCATTGTGTTACTATTTTAGCTAAATTTAAGAGATCAATGATCATTACTTTTTTGATCAGTGAGAGATTTAGTTATAATCATAATTATAATAAATTGTGAAATTAGGCATTTTTGTAAATCAAAAGTTTACGGGAGAGAGAAAAAAATTATGGTAAATATATCGATATAGCGATTTCGAATTAAAACTTTTCATTTAACAATTTTTCTTTGTCAAAAGAAAGATGCTAAATGATAGATTTTAATTAGATTCCAATATATTGGTAGATTTGTCGTTTAGCGATAGAAAGATTAAGAGATCGTGTTTACATGACGCGACAAAGATTCGATTTAAGTGTTTGTGGTTCAATTGTACCAAAGATAAAGCATACGATCAATTAGAAGCTTTGTGACGCTGTGTTTGTACACGCAAAATGAGATTATGCACATATGATCAAAATTAAAATCACCAATTGCGAACTCAATTTGTTGAGTAGAATAACGAACATAATTAACGGTATGAAAATCACGAGATCACAAATATTTAATATTGATATGCAAAGAAACAAAAAAAATTAAATGATCAAGTAACACTGGTATGCTCTCGACCATTATATATGCCTGAATCACTGCAAAGATTATCAAGGTCAAGATGCAAACGACTTAAAATATGCATTTATCACACGAATTGAGGCATAGATTGAGATAAAGAGAAACTTACACTAGACTAGATTGCGAATCGAGCCTTTTCTTCACCTGGATGACACTAATGTTGAGGCCCGAAAGGGTTTATTTATACAAAAAATTTGTGAAAGGTGAATAAATTATACTTGAAAAATTATGTTATAGAAAATATTAAAAAATGATTATCACTAATTGCACAAAACAGACTCCCCTTAATTTAATTAAATGATAATAGATCTTTTACATTCTTTTATGTGTTGCTGATTTAATTAAATATAAATACAACAAAATAAAAAATATATTTTTAAACTTTTTAATTTATTTCTATTATTAAAAGTATATAAATAAACTATAGTGATAAAATAAATACACTTAATAAATACATACTATATAAATAAATTCGAATAGTGTATATAAATAAGTTGAACAATAATAATAATAATATTAATAAGGATTAAAAGTATTTTTAGTTCATATAAAATTAAAAGTTTTCAATTTTAATTCTTGATAAATATTTTAGTCCTCACTTATCTTTCTATTTGCACATTTAGTTTGAACAATAAGTTAGTGTTTATGTGGCTAATAGAAATGGCCTCATGCTGGTCACTTTTTTAAGGACTCGGATGTCAAATCACTTGCCGTATATCACAATTGGTTTTCGCCATTATTTTTTCACTCATTTTTTTCATAATTTTTCCATTGGTTATTTTTTTAATGAATTTATTTTATTTATTTGATAAATATTGTATTGGTCATTTTTTAATAATTTGTCGCTAGTTGTGTTTTTAATTATTTTACACTGGTTTTTTTATCTTAGTAGAAGAATAGTTAAATAGGAATTATTTTGTTTTACATAAAAAGATAACCAAAAAAAATTTTCAGTCAAAAAAATCTAGAAATAACCAAAAAAATTCAAAAAAAAGAAGATAAAAAAGGTATTAATCAGTACAAAGTTATTAAAAAGATTAATCAATAAAAGAAATTATTCATAAAATAACTAAAAAGAAATATAAAAAAACAATAAAAAAGCCCTTTATTAAAAAAAATAGGATTTTTATTACCAAAAAATAGGCTTTAATTTATATTCACAATAAAAGTATAAATATTTAACACCATACCAATTATAAGTTAACGCATTTTTAAAAGAAATTAGTCAATTAGTAATCACCTTATAGGTCAACCATACCAACTGTGCTACGTAACAATTAAACTCTGCAAAATAATCGATAAGAACAATTGAAAATATAAATTTTGACATGAGAAGTGATTTGGCATCTTAATTATAAAATGAATGACATGGTAATCTATAAGCCGTCTAAGACTAACTTAGTGAGAGAGACCAAAAATGCAAAAAGAAAAATAAGTAAAAACCATTAGTTAAAGAAGTATTTATTGGACACTAAAAATGAGAATTCAATATTTTATAAAGACTAGAAACATATTTAAAACTAATATTATATATCAATACAGAAAGATATGACTAACAATTGGTTCGAAGCGATGGCGAGTCGCATTCCATCTCAAGATCTCGATTTGAGTCTTGCGTGTGAAGTAAAAACTCTATTAGGAGGGGAGAACCACACAGTGACAAAGTCAAGTACACGTGCTGACCAATTTCTCTAACGTAGACTTGTGGATCTTTGTATACCAATATACAATAACACAAAATAAAATATAGTAAGATATGATCGTACATCTATTTAAAGTTTATCATAAATTTTTTAAATATGATTATTTACATTATCATTACATAGTTATTTTAAATTATATTAATTATTAATATTAAAAAGGTTTTATATTTGATTTAGTAATATCATTTTTCAAGTTTAGTAATAGAAAATTATAAAATTTATTAGCACTATGTTCCGACTTGGGCTACGAAGCCCCATGTAACAATGGGCCGGCCCATTTTCCCTCAAACAAGCACGGCCTAAATGCTTCCCACCATCCAGCTAGCACCAGATCCGCTCGGTTCTCGCTAGATCGTCGGCCCAGATTGATCCGCCAGATCCGACAGACACGGTACGTCCAATTACTCTACAAATAGAGGTTCACCCCTCTACCACGGTACATTCCGCTCATTTACTACATTCTTCTCCCAAAGCTCTCTCTCTATCTTTCTCTCTCTCTCTCTACTCCACCTTAGCTACATACTGACTTGAGCGTCGGAGTATCTTGCAGATACCCCAAACCCGACTTGGGCTCACGATCGATTCATCTCGGGAATACCTGACAACAACCTTCCTCTCGGGTGCAGCCGGTGACCTTCCGAGCGCACTCTGATCCCTTCGAAGACTTTCCTGGAATCCCTTCAAGTACCCAGGCCGAGGGTCAACTCCAAGACCTAGGTACCGAACATTGGCGACCACAGTGTGAGATAGATCGCTGTCTTCCAGGACTTTTCTCAATCGGTATCCCCCTCGGATTATTATCTCATCGGCCCCTCTGGAGCGTGGCGCAGCGGCGAACTTGGATGGACTCTCACCTCGGCTGGATTAATCAAGGTACATCCCCCACACGATGAATACACGTTTGCCTCAACTGTTTGCAGGAATGAATAGACTAATCTGGCTCCAATACCTCAACCGTCCGAGCTCGTCGCTGAATAGCCTAATCTGGCTCCAATAGCTGGTGTGAACACTCAATTTTTACCGGTATTTTTTTTACTTTTTCGAAAAAACTACAAAAGTAGTGGCATTTGGGTATTTTCGGGTTTTAGTTTTTAGCTACAATGCGAAGTCAATTTATCTCTTCTCGGACATCGTTTTGATGATCCGAATGGTGAAAGTGGAGACATATGTCCCACGAACCTGCTGTCAAAAAATAAAGACGATCCAACGGCTAACGAATCCGAATCACACTTTTACGGTAAGAGGTTTGAGAAAAACGGACCCAAAACTGCAGCTATTGCGAAGGCAATTTCTCTCTCCTCAGACCTCGTTTTGACGAACTGAACGGTAAAAGTGAAGATATATGTCTAACAAACCTACTGTCAAAAAATGAAGACGATCCAGCGGTTAACGAATCCGGAATCACACTTTTACGATGATAGGTTTGAGAAAAACGAGAATTGTGTTCTCTAAGTGGGAATTGTTTTCTTTATATTGTTTTAGTCCCACATCGCTTGTAAGAAACAACAACCGTATAGCAATTGACTATAAAAGAGGTTGAGAGGTGAAGGTTTGGGGGGAGATCATTGGCGGGTTGAGTGATATTTTGGGTCAAGCCTTTGCGGCCCATTTCACTAAAAGTCTATCTATGATCATTTAGTACGTTTTGAGTCGGCTTTCCGGTTCTCAAGCGATTTTTGCGTTTTTGGGTCAAAATGGACCGGATAGAGATCCAGTTCGCGGTTGACTGGTCGATCGCTTGAGTGCAGTTCGGCATTCATCGTGTTAAGGTTGGTCTTGTATTTATTTATTTTTATCATTATCTTTTTTTGTTTATGTACATATTTGTTTATTTTGTCATTTATTTATTGTTAATTTATTTATTTTTGTGTATATTTATTTATTTATTTATGTATATGATTTTCTATTTATTTATTTGTTAGTTTTATTATTTTTTTTAATACACAAACTATTTTTTTCTTTCTTCAAACTAAAATAATAAAAATGGGTTTGATTGAGATGAACATCTTATCAAACTCATAACACCGATTTAAGAGACCCGAGGTTATGCGACTTGGTCCTAAACCCTTCAAAAAATTAAAAACCAATCAACAAATTAACATTTTCTCCCAAACTTAAAATTTCTTAATCTAATCAATTCTTTTTTTTTTCCTTTAACCCCTATTTCAACAAAAATAATAAAAATGAGTTTGATGGAGATGTACATCTCATCAATCCCGCAACACCGTTTAAGAGACACGAGTTGTACAACTTAGATCTTAATCCCCTTCAAAATTAAAATCAACCAACCAACAAATTTTCAGGAAGAACTATGTGACTTTTGAGTCCCTCATTGCACCGGAGGGTACGTAGGAGCAGGGCTTCCCTATCAACTCAAAATAAAATATTCTTAAATTAGTCGTTTGTAAATGATTACGTTTCTACTAAACTTATTAAGTATTATTTCTGGGGTAAAACAAATAATTTGTAATTTATTTGCACAATCAAATTTAGGGTAACTATCTTAGGACAGATGTACTAGGGGTGCAATGGAATTAGGTTTCCGTCTTTCCCTATGCATAACCGACTCCCGAATCCAACCTAGTTTTCGCAGACCAAATGACTTTCAATTAGGTTTTTCTCAATTTTCCTATTTTAAATAAATTGGGTGGCGACACCTCAAATAATATATTTTTGAGCCGTCAACGTCGGGATCACGATCACGACAGATGGCGACTCCACTCGAGATAGTGAGAGTCAAGCCCGGTATGTTTGGTTGTGCAAAATGATTATAAAGTACGCTTTATTTACCCCTCTTAATTTTCTTACTTTTCCTTTGTATATATTCATTTTATATTTATATATTGTGTTTGATATAAACCCTAGGTTAGAGGACATGTACTATCTACTGTTTGGTTGTATTTTCTAGTTACTTTGCAAGAATAGTTTGTTATCCTATTTTTTAGAATATGCTCCATTCACACACCACACCTACACTGTGAGCACACACTGAGGGTTGGACTCAAGCGAGCTGAATAAAAACACATAAGTTAGAAAGAGGATATGTGGGACTCATTCTGTATGTACATCCTATGTGACTTCCATGAACTCCTCATCTAGAGCACGATTCCTCTATGCGGGTACTCACATTCGGGATGTACATCCTGTTGTGTTTCACCTTCTAGAAGAGTACTTGGCTCTAGAAACCTTAAATCCTAGTAGGTTAGAACAACCCACCTTGTGAGTGCTCACAATAGAAGACACTAGATCCAAGGGTTCCCAGAGGCCAATATTAGGACAAACCCGTGTAGGCCACAAAGGGAGTCATGTTGACTCTTATCCTTGTTTTGGGTTGTACATATTTTTTGTTCCTCTCGTTAACGATCATATAAAAAATTAAAAAAATAATCATATTGCCTTCCATGCATAAAAAAATAATCATATTGCATTTCATGCATAAAAAATATTATATTGCATTTCATGCATAAAAAAAAAGAAAATCATATTGCATTTTGATCGTACCTTGACCAATAAGTGTTGATGTCGTTCGTTGCTCCGATGTCCGGTCGTTGTGGGTGAATTAGGACCGGTCTTGAGAGCGCCTCGGGTGGTACCTTCAAAGACACTCCGACGCTCGAGTCAGAGGTGTGCTAACGGGCAGGATATCACTAGGTAGGAAAATGTACCAGGTGTCATACCCCAATTTTGTCCGGCTTAGGTCAAAACCCTAATCTTCCACAAAAATAAATAAATAGAGGAGAAGAGAGCATCATGCATTGCATTTAGGTTTCTAAACGTCATTTCAAAATTTCTAAAATCATTTTTGGAGTTGGAATACACTTTTTGGACAAGCTAGGGTTTTGCAGTGCAAAAGGGTATTTTGGTCATTTTGCGAATAAGGGACAATTCCTCAAGACAAGTCATTCAACATACATTTTTGAGGTATTAGAGGTCACTCCTAGGGGAAAAAGTCATTTTTTGAAGTGAAAATGTGCTTCGGGCAAAGAACTAGAGTTTTTAGGGTGAAAGGGCATTTTGGTCATTTCACAATAAAAACAGTATTTCGTCCCAAATCACTGAATAATCATCAATTATTTTATTTGAGGAATATTTGTGCTTAATTGTGATTATTTTTGTGCATAAATATTAACCTTTTGGCATAAAAATCAAGTCTTTGGATAGAAGGGTAAAATGGTCATTTCCTTTGAGGTGGGGTAAACAAATCAATTTTGGGATTGGTGAGATCATAAAATTCAGAGCCCAATCATTGAATCATGGGACATGGCCCAAAATGGCATGAATTTAGAAGAATTATCTAGAAAGAGATATTCCATTTCTTTTGAATTTTGAAAGGTCAAGTATAGTACAATAGTACAATTGGCAATTCCACTCACTCTCCCACTCCTAGCTGCGCACACCAGCCCATAATCATGCAATTTTGATTTATTTTATTGGTTGCAAATTGTGTTTAAATCTTGGCCTTCCATTCAAGTTTTGTGTGCAATCCTCACCCTTCATTTGAATCAAAATGACACTTGTGTAATAAGCTTCATGGAAAAATATAATTTTGTAAATAAACTTATCCTTCACCACCCTCATTAAGCTGCGCATTCAGCCCCTCTCTCTCCTCATTTTGTGCTTTTTAATTACCCTCAATCCATGTGACATTGCATCTTGACCATTGATTCAAATTTTATCTCAAATCCTATTGGTTTGCAAGAATCACATTGTCATAAATACCCTTGAGTTTGCACCCCATATAAAAACCCAAAAGCAAGAGACCAAAGAGAGAGACACTCTCATTTTTAACCTAGAACAAAAACCTCTCCTCCTCTCTCCCTCTATAGGCCGAACCCTCCCTCTCCTTTCTCCTCCATTTTCTTTTCAAGTTTCATCCACCAAATCACCTGAAATCCACTCCATATTCATATATCTTCTTCCTTTCATCCTTGATTCCATTTTTACTCTACTAAGGAGCTTGTTTTCTTCAAGTTTGCGTGGCATTTGTTGGTGATTTGTGCTTGATCTTCATTTTTCTACTCTTGTGTAGCTTTGATCTTGAGGTAAACATCTTATCTCTTGCATTTTTAACTATTAGCATGTGAATCTTCCTTCTACTCCTCTTCCTCTCTAAGAGGCTTAGAGGGCTCATTTCAAACACTATGTCAAGGACATTGGGAGCCTTGGGTGTTTGGAGTAAGCCCTTGGTCTTGAAGAGGGTGTTCTTGTGTTTTAATCATATGTTTTGCATTTTCACACTCATTTTTTTCACTTCTTCATGAATAAAGAACTTCCATACATTATATGCATATTCTTGTTCATATCATAACTTGTGAGTTGAGCTTTGGTTTGATTCATGAGTGTAGGGGTTCGGTTTTAGGCCTTAGAATTTAGGGTTTTTTTGTTGCTCCTTTTTCATTTTTTTGAGTTATGTAAATGAAATGCATGATGTACTTGATTTGCATGATTTGTTCTATGTGTGGATTATGAGTTTTAGCATGAAATAATGTATTGTCTTGTGCATATGTGATTTCGGCCTTAGAGGCCTTTTTAGGGTCCATTTTAATGCTTAAAATGTGTGTTTGATCTTGTGTAGAGGTGTGTAATAGTGTTAATGTGTTTTTTCACTTTTTAACCATCCATTCATGTTTTTACCTTACCACTCATTAACTTTTTACCAAAACTAAAAAAAGACATTTTTACTTTTTACTTTGCTATCCCATTAAATAATTACCATTCACTTCATGCATATTTACTTTTACCATTCATTAACTTTTTACTAAAAGTTTTACTACTTGTCTATTTGCAAAAATACCCAAAACATTTTTACACTTTGCATTTCATCATTTGTGCTTACATGTTCATGCATCTATATGCACCTATGCCTCTTGCATTCTCATACCCTCTTACATGTTTATGCATCCATTAATGTCATGTCTTGCATTTATTATCACATGATCATACATTCATTAACACTATGACTTGCACTCTTTTCATATGTTCATGCATTCAATAATGCTATGCCTTGCATTCCACAATTGTATACTCATGCATTCATATGTTTGCCTAATCATGCACTCAATAATGCTATGCCTTGCATCCCATGATTGTATACTCTAGCGCCCACATGTTTGTTTAATCATGCATTCAATTGTTCATAGCAACTTGTGAATACTCCTTATGATTGCTTTGTTTGTTCTCAAATTGTTGTCTCGGTTTTGTCTTGAAAAAGGATTTGAAATGTTCTATTTCTTTTCAAATTCAAAATTACATGCTTTTCTTTCAAATAAAAACCTAAGGCATTTTCATAAACAAATCATTAGCCATCACTCGAAGCCGTTGCTTGTTTGATCGCTAATGAGGAGTTATTAGTGATAGTCACTCGAAGCCTTTGCTTGTTTGACTATTATGAAAGCTCCCACACATTAATTAAACAACAAAAACTAATCCAAATTTCCAAAATAACACGAGTTATTAGTGGTAATTATCATCGATGCTCACCATTTTTTTCAAAACAATTTTCAAAAAAAAAAAAAAAAAAAAGAATAATGCAACGTTGTCACTTGTAATCACTCGAAGCCATTGCTTGTTTGATTACCGGTTCCAACTCTCTTTTCTTTCGAGTTAGTATTGAATGCCACTCGAAGCCTCTGCTTGTTTGGTGTTCTCGAACACTCGAGTCTTACTTCAAAAAACTCCAAAACTTAAACCCTAAGCCGTTTTGGGCGCAAAAAACGAACTACGTAGCTTTGATCCTCATTCCGTGAGAGTGCGTAAGACCGGGTTCATGTCCCGTCAAGCACCCTTTTCAAAAAAATCTTTGTTTTGTTCCGCTTTACAAAGATACCAAAAACATTCCTTTTCCCCCGTTTTCAATAAAGCAATTTCTCAAAAGAAAGAAAAGAAAAGAAAAGAAGTAGAACGATGTATTTCAAATCAAACATTTCAAAACCACATCAAGTTAATGGTTCCCTTTCGGTAGAAAGAGCGCGCGTGAAGTGCTAATACCTTCCCATGCGCAACCGAATTTCCCGAACCTACATCTCTGTGTTTTTAAAAGACCACCCGTTTTCCAAAAAAGGTTTTTTCAATGTTTTCCTAAATAAATTGGTGGCGACTCTACTATTTTTCACGTTGTCAAACGAAAAGTCCAAACCGGATTTTTCGGGGCGCAACAGCTGGCGACTCTGCTGGGAACAACTGTTCTTTTTTTTTTTTTTAAAAAAAGAGATGAGGGTCAAGCCTAGTTAACCTGATTGTGTGTTCTATTTGTTTGATTTGAAAATTGGTTTCCCTTTCTTCTTTTCTTTTCTCTTCTCCTATATGTCTAATATTATGCTTATGCATGCATTCCTCAATTCCCATGATCCCTCTTCTCTTCTCCCTTTCTTAAGGTAAAAACATGCATTCCCCCATTCTATTATGTCCCCTCCTTCTTAGCTCCCTTTCTTGAGGTAAGCAATGCGTGTAATTGCTGTTGACTTCTTAGGATGGTTTGTATATTAAAATGATGTATGCGTGTTGAACCCTAGGGTAGAAGCGACTGTTATGCAGGCTGCTCAGTTTTCCTTGCGGGTGGGGTTGGGTAGATTTTAGGAAGTATGTCCTCGATCACACACTTTCACACCTTATGATTTTTGTGCTATGAGTGGGCTCTTATACCCGGATCCAACAAACACTTAGGGGAGTGGAGGCGATTAGTGACTGTCATTCAAGACCTTTGTCTGTCTGATACTCATGAAAGTCTCAACCGAGATGCGCTTTCTCATGACGCCTCACACTTGGTAGCATTCTACATTTGTGGGTGTCGGCATGAGGATTCTACGACCGGTAGCCATTGTGAGGGTGTGATTTAGAACTACATGGGAGGAACCTTTGAAGTTGCCCTAGAACTCAGGATTCCCACCTTTGTAGGACACAAGGGCATACGAATTGTGTGCTTCATGGTAGTTTAGGGCATAGGGATACAAAAATATTTTCCTTCTTTCCAATAAACCACTGCGTGAGGCGGCACGTAGTGTGTCTCCTAAACTTTTGAACTTCCGTCCATATGCATCGCTTTTATTTTCCCCACATGCATCATTCCCATCATAATCGCATCATGCCGCATTCATTAAAGCTAAATGTTGTAAATATTTGCATTCATCTTGCATTTCATTTGCATTTGCTTGCCGAAACCAACGAATAATGTACCGTCTTGTCATAGGTGCATCGAGATGGAATTGAATAGCAAGACTTCACTCACTTCTCGCTTCCCGATTATGAAGAAGTTTGAGGTTGGTAGTCCGAGGCGGTGTGCGACCACTTATGGGCCCGATTGAGAGGATTCCTTTGATCGAGCATATGGGAATATTCGTAGGCTTTTGCGGTTGAGTGTTCAAGAGGATGCTCTTGTGGCTTTGAGCCGCCTTCTACGACTACGATATGAGATGTTTCTTCTTCAAGAATTTTCAGCTATCACCTACATTAGAGGAATATGAGCAACTTTTGGGGTTCTCCAGATCTCACGCTAGGCCTTACCAATATCAGGGACAATACTACACTGATGAGAAGCTTGCAATGTCGCTTAGGATTGGTGTGGGCGAATTGAGGTTGCAAAAGTTAAAAGAAATGGTATAGTGGGGTATCCGCAAGAGTATTTTGAGGGCCTGATGCAATCCTATGCTTTGGCTAAAAGTGGGGTCCATTCAAGTTAGTGCTCACTCTCACCATATTTGGGGTTGTTCTCTTCCCTCAAATAGAAAAGTATGTTGATGAAGATGCGATCGGTGCATTCTTGGCCTTCAAGGACACCAAGAACCCTATCAATCCACAGTGCTGCTTGTTCTTGCTAACACATACCATGCTCTCACCCTTCTGATCGGTTCCATAAAAAGAAGATGTGTCTTTCCACTCATGTTCTCTATGCAGCTCATTACCCATGTGATCCATGGCCGAACCGATGTTAGGGAGCTAATTTCTTATGCTCTAGGTTGTGAGGTGAAGGTCGAATCGCTCTGGAGTGGGTTGAGTTTCAAAAACCTCAATGATCTCCAAATCCGATGGTATCACACCGCTTGTTGGGATGACAGGACTGCGGTGGTATTCACCGTGGAAGCTTTCAAAACGTGCCTCTCATGGGGACTCGAGGGTGTATCAATTACAATCCTTCATTGACCCTACCCCAGATGAGGAACTCACCCTCCGAAAGCATGTTGTCCCGTGTTTACCTCTATAAGGGGATGCCTAAATGCGGTGATTTGCTTGAAGAGTTCAGTGATCATGGGAATCAGTAGTGCGAAAAGGAAATGAAGAGTCATCAAAAAGAACCGGTGACACTACCTTCAATCAATGGCTCAAGGAGAGGCTTCAAGGTACAAAATCATCAGAGTCAAAGGACATTTCCCTTGAGGAGGAGATACGAGCCTTATGTCCCTACCTATGAGGAGTGAGCGAAGTCAAATCCGCTTTAGCAAAGGTAGAAGAGGAAAAGAAAGCATTGCGAGGCTAAGTTAGAGGAGATAGCTTTAGAGAAGGAAAAGCTAGAGGAAGAAAACAATGTCAAAATGATCGCTGTGGAAGAAAGTGTTAAGCGATTCATGAAAGAAGAGCAAGGCAAGATAGAAGCCCAAAGATATCTGAAGGGGGCTAGAGAGGAGCTCCAAAGGTATAAACAGAAGACAAGGAAGGCACTTGAAGAAGCTCAGGAGTGGAAGACACTGGCCATTGAATCAGGGCAAGAATCACATCTGGTGGCAGAGTTGAGGGGTCAACTGAGAGACCTCGAGCAAAAGAGAGGTGCCATTGATGAAACTCTCAAGGAATACCAGCAAGCCTTGAGTTTTGAAAGAGAAGTATTTGGTGAATTGAAGAGGACCTTCATTTGTCTAGAAGATGCCTACAGGTGGTCAGAAAGAGCCAATATTGGGAGAAAGCGCTTCCTAGATTTGATTGGGAAGATTGAAGATCAAGAGATCATTAAGGAGCTTAGGGATGAGATCCGGTTGTGGAAGAGCAAGTTCTCGAAGCTATCGAGTTGGCGATAAGGCTATGTTGGGGTTCCCAAAAATCGAGGATGGTGAGGTGGGATGCATTTCTTCAATACCCCACCCGAGGTGTACAGGTTTGTAAAAATCTTTGCAGAGCATTGATCACGAGTTCAAGGAGCGATCTCAGTGCAAGTGTCGGCAAATAAAAGGAAGAGAGTTGGGGAGCTTGAGGCTATTTGTATTTGAGTTGTTTACTTGTACTTTTCAGCTTAAGCGTGTATTTTGAGTTTTGTATTCAAGAATATTGTACTTTTCTTTTTATGAGCATTGTACTGTCTTTTCCCTTTAATGGAAATTGTGGAAGCTTTGAAATCTTGATGAATGAAGTATGCTATTTCGATTCCTTGATTATTTCAATTCCTAAATAAAAAGTTTATGCGCTTATGACAAGATAGGGTATCCCGTGGTTCCCGGCATCAAGCAAACATTGTGCATGCATTCATACATTCATTCATGAATTCATCTTGTTTCTCATGCAATAAATGTCTAAATAAACAGAAAAGGCACTCTGGTTCTCCGTCACCGATGCTTCACCCGATTACAAAGCCAAGTGATGATGGCTAATCTACGAGCATCCGGAGATTGAAACCGAAAGTAATCGAAACGGGGAAGATGTGGGCATGCAAATTCAACCACGAGCGGCTAGCTCGGGAGAACCGAGCTTTGAAAGATAAGATGGGTGCTATGGAAGCCCAGGTGCATGAGATGATGGTCATGCTGCAAGGTTTAAAGAGTGGGACAACCGTTGAAGCTGTCGCCGTAGTGGGTCCGGATGGTGTCACTTCTTTCGTTCCTCCTCCAGCATCAGTGAATGCTACAGCCACAGTTCCTCCGGGATCCGGGGTCGGTCATCCCGTGTTTGCTCCAGAAATGAATGTGTCAAACCAATGCACTTCACAGAGATATCCTTGGGGTATGCCTGCCGGGTACATGCCGCAGTCTGTTAGACCTGCTCCTGTTGGTGTGGTTGCACCTAATCAAGTCACTGTCACCGTGCCTGGGGGAGCTGCCGGAGGACCACAAATTCAGACTCCTAGCCCTCATACTGTGCTCAGTCCCACTCCGGGGTTTGCAGCACACCCTCAAAATGTTCTTCAGCCAGGAGGAGGATATTATTACAATATGGGGAGCCACCCCCAAGGACACATGTTTGAGGGATCTCAGCCAAATGATCTGATTCGCGCACTTGAAGAAAGAGTAAGGGCTATGGAGGGTACTGGTGTTAGAGCCAAGGAAGCCCGTGAGCTGTGTTTAGTCCCAGATTTGGTCTTACCACCAAAGTTCAAAGCTCCTGAGGTAGACAAGTACAGAGGATCGGTACATCCAGAGCCATGTTACAATGTTCGTCCAGAAAAATGGGTCCTTATGCCAATGATGACAAGTCACTTGATTCTTCGCTTCCAAAACAGTTTGGCGGAGCTCCTCTAGATTGGTATATGAAATTGCAATCTTAAAATCCGTTGTTGGAAGGATTTGTGCGAAGCTTTCATGAGACAATATAAGTACAACATGGACATGGCCCCGGATAGGTCGCGATTGCGACACATGAGTAAGAGGCGAAAAGGAGACTTTCAAGGAGTATGCTCGAAATGGCGAAACACAATTTGCTCAGTTCAACCTCCTCGGCGAGAAGGAAATGGTGTACATGTTCTGGAAACCACGCCCGAGAATCTACTATGACAGGTGATTACGAGTGTTTCGACCGGTTTCTCGATATGATAGTCTTTGGGGAAAGACTTGAACATGGCCTTCAAGTGGGAAGATCTCGAATCACCTCGGTAATGTAGGAAATTCGGCGGTTCAAACACTCGGAAGAAGTACCAGGCCCATTTCCTAAGAAGAAAGAAGGAGAAACTAATGTCATCTCGGGGGAAATTCATCTTTTGGTACACCTCCACCACAAACTGTTCCATTCTCTCGCTCCCCGTGCCACCTCGGCCAGGCATTGATGAGTCCCAGGCTCGGGGTTATCGGTTCAAGAAGCGGACGATTTTGACCCAATTCGATGACATACACTTGAAATTTGTTTAATCACTTGACCTCCAATAATCGATCGACACTCGGCCAATGAAAGTCGTTCACCACCATTTCCCGGAGGGTACAATGCTAATGCTACTGCGGTTTCCATGAAAACGGGTCGGTCATGCTTGTGGAAGAATGTAAAGCCTTTAAACATGTGGTGCAAGACTTGATAGATGCTGGTTGGATCTCGTTTAAGCAGAACAGCCCGAACACAACAATTAATCCATTGCCAGGTCATCAGGGGCCGGCTGCCAACGCTATAGAAAGTTTCGTCGGGGAATTGGTAAGAAAGGTGCAGAAGATCAAAACTCCATTGAGTGTTATCTACGCTGAGTTATGTCGGGCTGAGGTTATTAAAGAGGGGTGTTGCCACGAAGAAGGGTGTGCTAACTCTTTATGTGTGGGAGATTGTGAAAGCTTCAAGATGATCCTGCAGGACCTGATGGACCGATATGTGGTCCAGGTAGAAACCCATGGTATGAAAGATGAAGTGTTGACTCTACATTCGGACAGCGGTAGGGAGACCAAAAAGCCAATTGAAATTCTGTGCAATCCTGATCCGAGATTGGTTCAAGCCAGGGTTCGACCAATAGCCACACTGAAGACCCAGTTCCCTTCCCATACAAGGAAGAAATCAATGAAGACATAATAGTGGTGCCTACAAAAGAGGGATGTTGGGATACCCTAGGGGAGCCCAGTGGAAAGTTTGATTACTTGGTCAGATATGATGCTCTTGAAAGTGCTCGAATCCGAATGGAAGATATCCAGCCTACAGGATGGGGTGAAGAAGATGAGCAATACAACCAAGTGGCTGTCATCGGGAATGGTCTTGAAGCTGAAGAGGGTGGTGTTAGTCTGATCCGCCATTGCCTTGCTGGAGAAGAGTTGAAGAATTGGGAAGCTGCTGCCTTTCCTGTGGTTTTTAAATCAAAGTAATTATTTGTAATGCAACCCTGTGGCTCTGCCCAAGGCCATAGGACAAGTTGTTAGGGGCACACATGTTTTTACTTTCAGAATCATCATCACCAATAAAAACGTTTGTTTTGAATTTCTCAATCAATAAAAATCATTTTCTCTTCATGGTGTGAGTCTTTTACTGCTTTATTATTTGTTTGTTTTCTTGTTTCGCCTTTCATTCTGCTTTTTCGCCAAAGAAAATGCGAGATCCACAGCAATAGTCTCTGAAAATGGCAGTGTCGACAGTCCACCTTTTGACTTTGATCACCCCGTCAATCAGGCTGAGGGGGATGTTGAGGAAGACTGGGAAGCTCCTCCAAAACTCATGAGGTTAATGAAACAAGAAGAAAGGGTAATTCAGCCACACGAGGAATCTACTGAAGTGATCAACTTGGGTACAGTTGAGAATAAGAAAGAGGTCAAAGTGGGTACCACCATGAGTGAGGAAAATCGCATGAAGTTGGTTCAGCTGTTGCATGATTATGTGGATGTGTTTGCATGGTCCTACCAAGATATGCCCGGGTTGGACACTGACATTGTGGTACACAAGTTACCATCAAGCTTTGAATGCCCACCACAAAGCGAGTTGAGAAGGATGAAGCCGAGATGTCCTCAAAATCGAGAGGCGAAGTGAAGAAGCAATTTGATGCGGGGTTCTAGCGGTGGCCAAGTACCCGCATGATGGGTTGCCAATATTGTCCCGATTCCCAAGAAGGATGGGAAGGTCAGAATGTGCGTCGACTACCGAGATCTGAATCATGCTAGTCCTAAGGACGATTTTCCTTTGCCTCACATTGATGTCTTAGTGGATAGTACAGCTCAACACTCGTTATTCTCCTTCATGGATGGATATTCGGGATATAATCGGATCAAGATGGACCACGAGGACATGGAAAAGACAACTTTCATAACACTTTGGGAACATTCTGCTATAAGGTCATGCCATTTGGGTTGAAAAATCTTTGGCGCAACCTACCGAGAGGGCCATGGTTACCTTATTCCATGATATGATGCATAGAGAGATTGAGGTTTATGTTGATGACATGATCGCAAAATCCAAAACCGACGAGGAGCACATTGTCAATCTGGAAAAGCTCTTTGAGCGGTTGAGGAAATATAAACTCAAATTGAACCCAACCAAGTGCACGTTTGGGGTGAGATCGGGAAGTCATTAGGCTTCATTGTCGACCGAGAAAGGAATTGAGGTGGATCCGGACAAAGTAAAAGCTATCCTCGAAATGCGGCACCCAAAACGGAGAAAGAAGTCCGTGGTTTCCTCGGAAGGTTGAATTACATCTCCGATTCATTTTCCAATGATCGCTACTTGCGAGCCAATTTTCAAATTGCTATGCAAAAGTCAAGAGTCGAAGTGGAATGATCAGTGTCAAGCTGCCTTTGAGAAAATCAAGGTGTACTTGCAGAATCCACCAGTCTTAATGCCACCTGTGTCAGGCAGGCCTCTCATCTTATACCTTACAGTGATTGCTAGATAATTCAATGGGCCGTGTGTTGGGGCGAGACGATGAATCAGGAAAAAGGAGCATGCAATATACTATCTAAGCAAAAAGTTCACCGATCGTGAGACAAGATATTCTATGCTGGAAAAGACTTGTTGTGCCTTAGTTTGGGCTGCTCATCGTTTAAGGCAGTACATGCTAAGTCACACAACTTGGTTGGTGTCAAAAATGGATCCAATCAAGTACATATTTGAGAAGCCAGCTCTCACGGGACGAATTTCCGTTGGCGGATGCAATTGTCCGAATACGATATCCTCATGCGTCACGCATAAAGCGATTAAAGGTAGTGCACTTGCCGAGTATTTGGCATGTCACCGATTCGGACTACCAACCAATGCGGCATGATTTTCCCGATGAAGATATCATGGCACTTTCGATCGGCGGAAATCCCAAGAAAGTGAAAGATGGAGAATGATATTCGATGGTGCGTCAAATGTATGGGGCATGGAGCGGTATTTGTGTTGATATCTCCTGACAACCGCGTCATTCCTCTCACTGCAAGACTGAGCTTCTATGTCACAAATAACATAGCAGAATATGAAGCGTGCATCCTAGGTATTCAAGCAGCCTTAGAGTGGAAAGTTAAAAGGCTAGATGTGTATGGGGACTCACCACAGTTATTCATCAAGTAAGAGGTGATTGGGAGACCAGAAATCCCAAACAGATTCCTTATTGTGATTATATGCAAGAGTTGATGAAGTCTTTTGATGAGATCACCTTTAAGCATATCCCTCGAGGTGAAAACCAGTTGGCTGACGCATTGGCAACACATGCGCTATGTTCAATGTTAGCCGTGACAAGAGCGACTAATATCGAGATTCAAAGACCGAGTCTGCTGCGCATCACTATTGCACAAAGAATAGATGAGAACTGACGGGAAGCCTTGGTGTCATGACATTAAGCAATACATCACTAATCAGGAATACCCACATGGGGCATCAGAGAATGACAAGAGAACTCTCAGAAGATTGTCAAGGAATTTCTTCTTGAGTGGTGAAGTTCTCTACAAAAGAAACTACGATATGGTTCTTCTTGAGGTGTGTTGCCAAAGAAGAAGCTTAAAGAATCATGAGAGATGTGCACGAGGGCTCGTTCGGAACCCATTCCGATGGACATACCATGGCTAGAAAGATCCTAAGGGGGTTATTCTTGGTTGCGGATGGAATCGGTATTATAGCTTTGTAAGAAAGTGCCACAAGTGCGGATCTATCTTTGATCATATCCATGTACCGCTTTGCCAAATTAAACGTTACGATTGCGTCTTGGCGTTCTCAATGTGGGGCATGGGCGTCATAGGTCCAATTGAACCCAAAGCATCAAATGGGCATCGTTTCATCCGAGTCGCCATTGACTATTTCACAAAATGGGTTGAAGCCGCTTCATACTCGGTATAACCGATTCGATGGTTGCCAAATTTGTGAAGAAAGATTTGATTTGCCGATATGGTCTTCCCTACAAGATCATCACGGATAACGGCGAAGAACTCGAATAAAGAAATGATGAAGGACCTATGCAAAGAATTCAAAATTCAAATCATAATTCCTCTCCCCCTACCGCCCAAAGATGAATGGGCGGTTGAAGCGACCAACAAGAATATCAAGAAAATAGTGTAGAAAATGGTGGTAACCTACAAAGACGGCATGAAATGCTCCTTTTCCTTGCATGGCTATCATACCTCGGTGCGCGCCTTCGACTAGGGCAACCCCTTCTCTCTCGGTATATGGGTCGAAAGCGCCCTCCCTATCGAGGTTGAGATACCCTCACTGCGAGTCTTGATGGAAACCAAGTTGGAAGAAGCCGAGTGGAGTGCAGCTCGTCTGGATCGGCTAAATCTCATTGAGGAGAAAAGAATTGCGACCTTGTGTCACGAAATCTGTACCAACAGAGAATGAGAAGCGGCTTTCGACAAGAAAGTCGACCTCGTGAATTCAAGCAAGGGGATCTCGGTACTCAAGAAGATTCTCGCCCATTGAGTGATCCCGAGGAAGTGGGCGCCCACTTATGACGGCGTATGTAGTCAAGAAAGCCTTCTAGAGGAGCGCTGATACTCACAAATATGGACGGTGAAGATCTCAAGAACACAGTCAATTTAGACACTGTGAAGAAGTATTATGCCTGAAAGAAATAAGTGAAAAAAAGAGAAAGACGAGCCAAGTAAGAATTAGCTCGCTAGGTTGAAAACCCAAAAGGGCGGCTAGGCAAGATCGAGAGACCGGTGGATTGAAAACCCGCAAAGGCGATCCAGCAAAAATTAGGGTCGAAAAACTTGAGCATGAAAAGTAAAGAAAGGCATACAATTCCCCTGAAGACTTGGATGAGGGAGTGATCAAGGTTAAGGACACAAATGTTGGCACTGTTCCACAGAGACGGACAGTCAGAAATTAGCTTCTCTTTTGTTTTTCGTGTCTTTTTGTAGTTTAAAATCATCAAATGTCTTGAGCGATCGTCGTAACATTCTGTACGATCGGCTTCCACATCAATAAAGCTCAATTTTCTCATGTCTTGTTTGTTGTTATTTCTGCTTTTTCTGCTCAAAATAAGCGTTTTATGATGATGGTGATCCTGAACTGTAAAACATGTGCATACATCATAGAGCATTACAAATCATGGCGAAATCTTTAAAAGTCATGGGAAATAAGCAATTTCCCAAAGAAAATTAATCTTACAAAGAAGGTTGCACTCACAAACCATTCCAGACGGTGAATCATAAAGCAAACTTGCGTTCGATTCATGAGCCCTGCAGTCTCTTGCCAGGAGTATCGGGAGTCGGTTGAACCAGTAAAAGAACAAGCCTTTGTCAAAAAAGCGAAAACAAATGATCAGAAAAGAGAAAGCTGATCGAAAAAAAAACAGAAAAAAATCAAACGACCAGAAAAAAGAAAGCTGGTCAGAAAAGAATTAACAAAAAAGAAAACAGTCTACTACATGCATCATCACACCAAAACCATAACATTGCATGCACTCGCATAACATGCTCCTGCATAACATGCCCTTGCATAACATGCACCCATGCTTCATGCATCATCCCTTGCATCAACTGACATATGCAGGTACCTCGATTCGATGGCGCCAACGGTGAGCTATCTCAATTAGTCAATCAACAGGATTTGCGAATCCCTTCAGGACTCGCGTGTCCCTTCAAGACCAATGCGTCCCTTCAAGATCCCGTCGTTATCGAGTACCGACGAATCATCGAACCACTGGGTCGCCGGTTTAGTTCAAATCAACGATCCAAGCGGCGACTTTGAACTCGACCTTCATCTCGCCAAGTCATCACGGGCATGACGGATCGGCCGCCTTCGACCTCGTGTCCTTCATTTCGCCAAGTCATCACGGAGCATGACGGATCGGCCCCCAGAACTTCGCGTCCTTGGACTAGTTGTGTCAGTATAAAGCATAGCGTAAGTCCATCAAGGTAAAATGTATCAGTCCTACAACTTGATATTGAACCTCAGGCCGCTCGAATAGGCCACCTCCAGAGCTCAAATGCTCCTTCAGAGCCGCAGGTGCTCCTTCAGAACCTAAGTGTTCTTTCAGAGCCACAAGCGCTCCTTCTTTATTGCGTTCTTTATCACTTTCTTGTTTTCCTGCGATGATCGGCCTCCCGTCGATACCTTCTTTCTTGCTTTTCTTTCTTTGCTTTATTTTTGCTTGCTTTTTGCCGCCTGAGGGTTGGCACCAATTTATTTCTTGCCTTTGTTGGCTTACTGAGAGTCGACACTTCATTCATTACAGCTGTTTCTGGCTGACATCCATTCACCCAAAAAGAAAAACTAGAAGATAAAAAAGAAAAGGAAAATTCGAGTTTTTCCTAAGTAGACAAAATCGGTATAATTTCTGAATTCTTTATCTCTATTTTGCCTTGGAATATGTTTCGGCCAATTCATATTCCTTGTTAAAATCTAGATAAAGAGGGGCAGCTGTCAAAACCCTAATCTTCCACAAAAATAAATAAATAGAGGAGAAGAGAGCATCATGCACTGCATTTAGGTTTCTAAAAGTCATTTCAAAATTTCTAAAATCATTTTTTGGAGTTGGAATACACTTTTTGGACAAGCTAGGGTTTTGCAGTGCAAAAGGGTATTTTGGTCATTTTGCGAATAAGGGACAATTCCTCAAGACAAGTCATTCAACATACATTTTTGAGGTATTAGAGGTCACTCCTAGGGGAAAAAGTCATTTTTTGAAGTGAAAATGTGCTTCGGGCAAAGAACTAGGGTTTTTAGGGTGAAAGGGCATTTTGGTCATTTCACAATAAAAACAGTATTTCGTCCCAAATCACTGAACAATCATCAATGATTTTATTTGAGGAATATTTGTGCTTAATTGTGATTATTTTTGTGCATAAATATTAACCTTTTTGGCATAAAAATCAAGTCTTTGGATAGAAGGGTAAAATGGTCATTTCCTTTGAGGTGGGGTAAACAAATAAATTTTTGGATTGGTGAGATCATAAAATTCAGAGCCCAATCATTGAATCATGGGACATGGCCCAAAATGGCATGAATTTAGAAGAATTATCTAGAAAGGGATATTCCATTTCTTTTGAATTTTGAAAGGTCAAGTATAGTACAATAGTACAATTGGCAATTCCACTCACTCTCCCACTCCCTAGCTGCGCACACCAGCCCATAATCATGCAATTTTGATTTATTTTATTGGTTGCAAATTGTGTTTAAATCTTGGCCTTCCATTCAAGTTTTGTGTGCAATCCTCACCCTTCATTTGAATCAAAATGACACTTGTGTAATAAGCTTCATGGAAAAATATAATTTTGTAAATAAACTTATCCTTCACCACCCTCATTAAGCTGCGCATTCAGCCCCTCTCTCTCCTCATTTTGTGCTTTTTAATTACCCTCAATCCATGTGACATTCATCTTGACCATTGATTCAAATTTTATCTCAAATCCTATTGGTTTGCAAGAATCACATTGTCATAAATACCCTTGAGTTTGCACCCCATATAAAAACCCAAAAGCAAGAGACCGACAGACACTCTCATTTTTAACCTAGAACAAAAACCTCTCCTCCTCTCTCCCTCTTTAGGCCGAACCCTCCCTCTCCTTTCTCCTCCATTTTCTTTTCAAGTTTCATCCACCAAATCACCTGAAATCCACTCCATATTCATATATCTTCTTCCTTTCATCCTTGATTCCATTTTTACTCTACTAAGGAGCTTGTTTTCTTCAAGTTTGCGTGGCATTTGTTGGTGATTTGTGCTTGATCTTCATTTTTCTACTCTTGTGTAGCTTTGATCTTGAGGTAAACATCTTATCTCTTGCATTTTTAACTATTAGCATGTGAATCTTCCTTCTACTCCTCTTCCTCTCTAAGAGGCTTAGAGGGCTCATTTCAAACACTATGTCAAGGACATTGGGAGCCTTGGGTGTTTGGAGTAAGCCATTGGTCTTGAAGAGGGTGTTCTTGTGTTTTAATCAAATGTTTTGCATTTTCACACTCATTTTTTTCACTTCTTCATGAATAAAGAACTTCCATACATTATATGTATATTCTTGTTCATATCATAACTTGTGAGTTGAGCTTTGGTTTGATTCATGAGTGTAGGGGTTTGGTTTTAGGCCTTAGAATTTAGGGTTTTTTTTGTTGCTCCTTTTTCATTTTTTTGAGTTATGTAAATGAAATGCATGATGTACTTGATTTGTGATCGTACCTTGACCAATGAAGTGTTGAAGTGTTGATTGATTCGTATATGGGCCGGTCGTTGAATAGGCGAAAGGACCGGTCCTGGCTTCACGCGTTGAGCACCTCGGGTGGTACCTGCAAAGACACTCCGACGATCTAGTGAGAGGTCGCTCGGCGAGATAGCACAAGGTTAGAGAACGTGCACGATGCCATGTGCGAATGGCGTATATATACTGATGATGTCCGACCGTTATCACGAGAATTTCGCGGCGAGAATGCGCTCAAGCGGCGTGTTGGGCGATCGTGATGGGTGGGCGCGAGTCCAATTGCTTTGTTGGCGATCCTCATAATTGCTAATACACCCGAGAACAGTTGCCCCCAAGCCTAGGTCGCTTGAGCGGCCGAGGCTTGAATCGATGCCCCGTGAGTGGAGTTACTTTGATGAAACGGACGCGGTCGTTTGCTTTTTCTACGGGCGGTGTCGACCGCTCGTCACCACATCGGCCGTCTTTGTCGCGACGGTTGATCTTTCCCGACATTTAAGGCGTGACGTTTGGTGTTTCCGAGGCCGTGCGAGACAACCATTGGTGAGAAGACGGCGTTGTGACTCTTCGTATCCGGTCCCCCTTCGCGCCAGAGATCTGCGCTATAAATAGCCCTTCTGCTGAGTTCATTTCTCACACTTCCAAGATTTGCTCTGCCAACGACCGACTCGTCTGCCGCCGACTTGCATTCGAAGCTGTTTCCGTCTATTTGCGACCGATCTTCAACATCTCGCTAAGGTATGAATCGACCGCTCTCTCACTTTTTAGACTTGAGTTTTTCTTTAAAGTACTTCGTGCTTTTCCACGCCTCGTGATAGGGGTGTCGGTCGAGGATGGCCACTCGCCCCTCTCATGAGTGCTTTGCTCGGTCGACCTGACTCGATCCCTTTATCACAGGTGTTTGTGTATGCCACGGACAAAGTTAACTGCCCGTATTCCCGGAAAACCGCCCCAGTCCTTCGCCACATATATGTCGAGACCGGGCGAACCCAAGTCGTCTTCGGGCGACAAAAGTTCCAGCTCTTCAGCGGTTCCTCGGCGGACGGCTCGAGTTCTCGTTCTTCCGGTCGGGGATCGGTCCAACTCCAAAAGCGCCGTTCCTGGTCCGCCCATTCTCGCCGAAGCGGCCGAGTAACTCTTCACCGCCCGAGGACGTCGTATCCCGAGTGGAGGGAGAAGAAGAAGACGTCGACGTGATTATCATTGATGACGATGAGGCGCAAAGTGCCGTCCCAATCGTGGACGAGGAGATGGTGGAGGCCGGCGGCCGTCCCGTAAGAAGTCCAGGAGAAGAGGTGATTCACCCGAAGTCCATATTTACGGTTTGGAAGCCAACATCGGAGGATCGAACGAAGGGTCGACCGAGGTTCAGTGAGGCCAAGTCCAAGCCGATGTGGCTCGAGATGTGTCCGACATGTCTTGGGTGTCGGAGACTCTTCGCTCCAACAGAGCATTATCACGCGATCGCCCACGATGCCTTGCCCGATCTACGAGCCGTCTTGAAGACTCACCGGCCGGAGGATAAGAGGCATGAAGGAGGCGAAGATATCGCGACTTACTCTTCCAACTTCAAGTTCACGATGTATCGGCTCGTGTTCGAGAAGATGAAGATTACCCTCCTTTCTTCGAATTCCAACGCGATGTTCTGCGCCATATTGGTCGCCTTCTCGGCTCCATCCAAACGCATGGGCGTTTTTAAAGACTTTCGGCGTCTTTGCTCACCAAGTCGGGTCGTACGTGTCGATGATGCTTTTCTTTGCTATCTTCGAGCCGAGGTGGCTCGCAGAGAAGGCCAACAAGGAGAAAAGGGAACAAGTCTCCTTCAAGATGCGAAGACCCATCACCGATTTTTCAAAGCGCCCAGAGTCGTTGGGAGCGGCCCGAAAAGCCAAGACTTTTGGATCGTTCAATCAAGAGGCGGCAAGGCCGTTTGTGAGTTCACCGGACGGGATCTTTGGGTCCCCTTACTACTTCCGATTATGTGGAATGAGGCTCATTTCTGCGGCGGCCGGAGATTACATCTATACAAATGAAAGATCTCGGGAGAGGCCGACCGAGAGACTTTGGAGATGATAAAGTCGCTGGCGGGCATGATGCGTCCAGATCCTAAGGGCGACATACCTTGCCGGCCCTTTGTCTTATACGAAGGCTATGAACTGGAGGCCGAGATTGGTTCGCTTTTGAACTTTTTCGTCCTTATATTCTGTTGTTGACTTTCTCTTTTTTCTTTTAACTCATGACTCGTTATTTTGCAGAAAGGGATGGCGGCAAAAGCCGGGAACCGCTCGCTTGGCCCCGAAGCCCGGCGAGGGGCTAAAAGATACGACGGTCCTCGGCCGGGGGATAACCCCGAATCTTCCTCAAAAGTCCACCAAACTCCCAAGAGCCAGGGGAAAAAGCCGGTCGGCAGGCCTCGGTCGCCTCCTCCCAGTGCCGATCGCTCACCCAAGCGGGTCAAGCGTGATTGTCGAGTCTCGGCCCCTGAAACGGAGGAGATTCCCATCATTCAGCTCGAAAGCTTGGGTACGGCCGATCTGGAGCAAGCGATCTGCAGAAAAACCCATGGCGCTCTGCGCTTCTCTGTATGGGGTCGAGAGTCATGGCGGGCCGGTGGCCGAATCGATGGTAATTTTACTTAGTCTTGTAATCTTCATCTTACCTTTGTTCGACCGACTAACCAACCTTCGACCTGAATTTCGCAGGGAAGGGCAAGGCTTTGACTGAGGTGCAGCAGAAATATGACAAGCTCCTCCAGTCGAAGAAGGAGGCCCTCAAACGGGGGGAGGAAGACCGTGCCAAGCTTGCCAAGAGGAACAAGGAGCTTCTTTGCTCGTGTCGCTACTTTGAAGGCGATCTTGATGCTTCGAGCAAGAATGAGGTCGCGAGAGAAATTGCCTCAGGCGCGGAGAAGGCCGAGTTGGAGGATAAGATCCGAAAGGTGGCCCAGGCCGGTCAGGAGGCCGCAATCGAGCAATTTTACAACGCTCTTGGCCAGGCGCGGGTACTGAATGCCGATCTGCAGATCAATTTTGATGACAAGATGATCAAGCCCACGCACTATGTCGATAACAATAAGATCATGTTGCTGCGGTCGTCGGCGAGCAAGGCAACGCCATTCGCCCGACCACCATTCTCTTTTTTAAGCCCGCTGCGGCGGTGTAAATTTTGTAACCGTTTAACTTGCCTTCGGGCACAACAATTTCTCTGCGCCGTGCGATTTTGATTTGTGGGCGCTTCGGCATCGACCAAGGCGTCCTCGCTTTGTAATGACAATTTTCGTTTGCCTTTAATTACGCCTGTTCACATTTATATTGCTATGCTGCGTACTTCTTGCATTTATTCGCCTTATTCATTTTGAACTTGTGGGCCGCTCGGCGGCCGTTTCGTGCTACTTCGATAGCGCTCTTTTATGGTCGCTTTTCTTTGCGCGCCTTGTATGTTTATTTTTCTCAAAGTCTTCGAGTTTTAAGACCGCTCGGTCGTCGTTCGCGTTATTTCAAAGCATCCATTCTTTGATAAGTTTTAATATCCCAACGGGAGCCTCGGATCGCTGCGGCGACCTTCAATCGCGCCCCTCGATGGCATTTGAGGTAGGTCGTTTCGACGGCTTACCGCGATGGTTTATCACTTAACCCTTGGGCCATTTTCGATGGCACTCGATGTAGATCGTTTCGACGACCTAGCGTTGTTGGGCCATTTTCGATGGCGCTCGTTTGGGACCATTTCGATGGTCGCTCGATTTGGATCGTTTCGACGATCTAAGGTTTCTGCGGTTATAACCTCGGGCATTTCGATGGCACTTTCGATTGGGACCATTTCGATGGTCGCTCGGTTTAGATCGTTTCGACGATCTAATCAACTTTGATAAATCTTCGATCGCTCCTTTGCCACGGGTCATACATCCTTGCGAGAAAGTAAATAACACAACATATTTCTAAAGGTCGCCTCGTAAAAAACCCGGTGGGAAAAAGAGCGCCTGCCTGCTTTTCATTAATAGGTCGGTCGCCCATTACACTCAAATTGTTCATTACATTCAAATGTGGCACCGAGCATCCAGATCAGTGACATTGACTTGATGGCCTTCACCAGTGCTTCGAACATTTGGGCCAAGTTCTACCTCATCACAAATTTGTTGATACAGATCGTGGCACCGTCTTGCTGCCTCTAGGTCGGCCGCCAAGGTAACTACCGTGCGTCTTTCTTCAGAAATTTCATCTTCAGTGTCTTTGTTGATGCCACAGCCTCTAGCTTGCCCAGGGTCGGCCTACCAATGATACACTGATAGCATGATTTGAGGGGGAGTACGAGGAACGTCGTGCGGACCGTCCTGTACAAGGTGCTATCTCCCGTGTCGTCACCGAATGTGACCATGAGTTCGATCGTTCCCAACGGGTAGGTGACCGCTCCATTGAAGCCCGTCAAGGGCGTTGGCTCGGCCTGGGGAATTATCTCGCTCCGATCAACCTTGATCTTGTCAATCAAACCCTCAAACATGATGTCGGCCGAGCTACCCTGGTCGACCAGGATTCTTTGGACCTCCGTATTGGCCATGACTGCCCTGATTACCAATGGAACATAATTGTTTGGCCTGCCATCGTGCAGGTCGCTATCTCCGAAAGAGATGGGGGGTCTGTTCGAGACCGGTGAGACTGTTGATGTTGAACCGACCATCAGGAGCTCGTCCCACTTCTTTTTGGTGGCTTTGTTTGATTCTCTACGGTCCAAAGGGTTGCCGCCGTGGATGACCATAGCAACGTTGCGACCTCTGGATCGCGGGGCTTCTCGATCTTCAGATCGGTCTTTCTCTAGGACGCTTGAAACAACTAGAGCGCCCTTTCCTCTGTCAGGATCAGTTTCTTTCTGCTTCTCTTGAGGTCGGTTGCCTTCCTCTGACCTCACATACTTTCCCAACTTGCCTTTCTGAATAAGCTCTTCAATATCATCTTTGAGGGCTATACAGTCGTTAGTATCGTGCCCCTTACTCTTGTGGTAGCGGCAGTATCTTTTAGTCGGTCGTGCCCCCTTCTTGAGCACGAGTGGTTCAGGCCGCTTAACTCCCACAAACTCATTGTTCTGACACTCGCTGTAGATCTGCGCAATAGAGGTGTTGAGTCGAGTGCGATGATCAAACTTTTTATCTCGAAAGTCAGGCCGATTGTCGCGGCGACCTTCATGCCCTCTGGCCGGCTTACTGTTTTCTTCTTTAGGTCGTGCGCGGACGGCCTTTCTTGCTGCCAGGGTTTCTTCATACTGCATGTGGACGTTAGCCCTTGTTAGGAAGTGGCTGAGATCCTGGTAATGATTCAATGTAAATTCTTCGACGAACCGGTGGTCCGGTCGAATACCACGCTTCAGATATTTCAACTTGTCCTTGTCTGACAAGTCACGAACGGACTCGGCCTCGGTGTTAAACCGGTCGATATACTGCCTCAGCGTCTCATTATCTCCTTGAACAACAGAGTCCAAGTATTCTTCATACCGATATTGGCAGCGGTTTGCAGTGTAGTGAGACAGGAATATTCTGATCAGGTCGTCCCATGAGGAGATGGAATTAGGTCGCAGCGACTCCCACCATTCCAATGCTCGGCCGTCCAGAGACTGGGGAAAGAGCCTGCATTTCATGGTCGGTCCCAATTCCCTATAGCAGCAGTAATTATTGAAGTAACGGAGATGCTTGTCTGGATCTCCTCGGCCGTCAAACTTGTTGAGATTGGGCGGCTTGCGGAGATCTCTCGGAATTTTGTAACGCCTGATCTCCCTGGAGAACGGGCCGTGTTCATTCTGAATGCCGTTCGACCCAAAGGGTTGCATTGCGAGGCATGCCTCGTTGCCCGGCATTCCATGAAATCCTCCGGACGGGCCAGTTGGTGGAAGTGGAGGAGGTCTTCTGGGTCGCTCGCTTTGGCCTCTCCTTGGCGATGCGAAACGTCCCTAATTCTTCCATCTCTGTAATCTTCCAGCTCTTCTCGAGAATCCCAAGATCTGCTTCTCGACCGACGTTACCCGGACGACTCATTGGAGGAGTATCTGGTGGGTGAGCGACCAGTGTCAGGACGGTAGCTAGAATCTTCATAGTCATCGGACATCGAACGGCGTCTTCACGCGTTCTGCTCGAGCCGGCGACCGCGCCCACTCGCTTCTTCCGGCGGAGAGCGATGAGTAGTGCTCTCTCGGCGTGAAATGCTCCTTCCGAGGAGGGCGGTGTCTTGGCGCCGGTCGGCGGCAGCGAAGCGTTCTCCGTCTTCTTCGCCCGTGGCGCCCGAATCGAACCTCTCGTCTCGAGAGATGAGCGCATCTCGGTCTGCGATCACTTGATTTTTGTTTTGCGGGAGTTGCAAACGGCTTGAGTTACATGATCCGGTAGGGGTTCTGAATGCCCGCTTCAACCAAATTCGGGCGGCAAATCTCCGAGAACGGCGGTTGGATCTGTTGGAGGACAGTCGCGGCATCGCTGTGCACTCGATCGCAGTTCTTGTCGCGGAAGCCCTCGAGACTCGTGGGATCGTGGCGCCACGCCCCGGGTCTGCTGCGATTCTGCCGGAGGATTGAGTCGAGTGGCCCGCGTCGGGGCGGCGCGTGGAGCCATGAAGGGGTAGGATAGCGCACGGGCCTCCCACTGTGGTCGCCAATTGATCGTACCTTGACCAATGAAGTGTTGAAGTGTTGATTGATTCGTATATGGGCCGGTCGTTGAATAGGCGAAAGGACCGGTCCTGGCTTCACGCGTTGAGCACCTCGGGTGGTACCTGCAAAGACTCTCCGACGATCTAGTGAGAGGTCGCTCGGGCAGATAGCACAAGGTTAGAGAACGTACCTGATGCCATGTGCGAATGGCGTATATACTGATGATGTCCGACCGTTATGCGAGAATTTCGGCCGGCGAGAATTGCGCTCCAAGCAGCGTGTTGGGCCGATCGTGATGGGCTGGGCCGCAGGTCCAATTGCTGTTGGCAGTCCTCATAATTGCTAATACACCCAGGAACAATTTGCATGATTTGTTCTATGTGTGGATTATGAGTTTTAGCATGAAATAATGTATTGTCTTGTGCATATGTGATTTCGGCCTTAGAGGCCTTTTTAGGGTCCATTTTAGTGCTTAAAATGTGTGTTTGATCTTGTGTAGAGGTGTGTAATAGTGTTAATGTGTTTTTTCACTTTTTAACCATCCATTCATGTTTTTACCTTACCACTCATTAACTTTTTACCAAAACTAAAAAAAGACATTTTTACTTTTTACTTTGCTATCCCATTAAATAATTACCATTCACTTCATGCATATTTACTTTTACCATTCATTAACTTTTTACTAAAAGTTTTACTACTTGTCTATTTGCAAAAATACCCAAAACATTTTTGCACTTTGCATTTCATCATTTGTGCTTACATGTTCATGCATCTATATGCACCTATGCCTCTTGCATTCTCATACCCTCTTACATGTTTATGCATCCATTAATGTCATGTCTTGCATTTATTATCACATGATCATACATTCATTAACACTATGACTTGCACTCTTTTTCATATGTTCATGCATTCAATAATGCTATGCCTTGCATTCCACAATTGTATACTCATGCATTCATATGTTTGCCTAATCATGCACTCAATAATGCTATGTCTTGCATCCCATGATTGTATACTCTAGCGCCCACATGTTTGATTAATCATGCATTCAATTGTTCATAGCAACTTGTGAATACTCCTTATGATTGCTTTGTTTGTTCTCAAATTGTTGTCTCGGTTTTGTCTTGAAAAAGGATTTGAAATGTTCTATTTCTTTTCAAATTCAAAATTACATGCTTTTCTTTCAAATAAAAACCCTAAGGCATTTTCATAAACAAATCATTAGCCATCACTCGAAGCCGTTGCTTGTTTGATCGCTAATGAGGAGTTATTAGTGATAGTCACTCGAAGCCTTTGCTTGTTTGACTATTATGAAAGCTCCCACACATTAATTAAACAACAAAAACTAATCCAAATTTCCAAAATAACACGAGTTATTAGTGGTAATTATCACTGATGCTCACCATTTTTTTCAAAACAATTTTCAAAAAAAAAAAAGAATAATGCAACGTTGTCACTTGTAATCACTCGAAGCCATTGCTTGTTTGATTACCGGTTCCAACTCTCTTTTCTTCGAGTTAGTATTGAATGCCACTCGAAGCCTCTCGCTTGTTTGGTGTTCGCGAACACTCGAGTCTTACTTCAAAAACTCCAAAACTTAAACCCCTAAGTCGTTTTGGGCGCAAAAACGAGAACTACGTAGCTTTGATCCCTCATTCCGTGAGGGTACGTAGGACTGGGTTCATGTCCCGTCAAGCACCCTTTTCAAAAAAATCTTTATTTTGTTTCGCTTTACAAAGATACCAAAAACATTCCTTTTCCCCCGTTTTCAATAAAGCAATTTCTCAAAAGAAAGAAAAGAAAAGAAGTAGAACGATGTATTTCAAATCAAACATTTCAAAACCACATCAAGTTAATGGTTCCCTTTCGGTAGAAAGGGCGCGTGAAGTGCTAATACCTTCCCATGCATGCAACCGACCCCGAACCTACATCTCTGTGTTTCAAAAAGACCACCCGCTTTCCAAAAAGGTTTTTTCAATGTTTTCCTAAATAAATATTGGTGGCGGCTCTACTATTTTTCACGTTGTCAAACGAAAAGTCCAAACCGGATTTTTCGGGGCGCAACACCTGGTACTGTGGATGAAGGTGGTATTTGTACCATTGGGGGGCGCCCTGGCCGTTGCGAGAAATTCGGCTGGCCCCCGAGGATTGTGCACCAAGCCGCGTGCTTGGGCCGTTTCGCTGGGTTGGGCCGCTGGCCCATTTCTGACTGCACCTCCTGGTATTGCTGATACACCCCAGAACACATTTCATGCATATCAAACATTAAAAAAACAAGTCATATTGCATTTCATGCATAAAAACATTAAAAAAATCATGTTGCATTTTTATAATTTTTATATCATACCTGCATTGGGCCGTATACTATATTCGATATAATTTATATATCAAAACATAATTCACTCTATGATATGTTATAATACCATACTAGAACAATCAAGAACCTATATCACATTCCAAGCATCACTTTATATTCAAAAGTTTGATTCCCACACGTATACTAGATTTTTCGGTTTTTCAAGAGATTTGTAAATTCAACTATACATCTGAAAACCACATTCAAAACATAAAAATATCAATCCAATATTGTCACAATTGATTGGGAAAGGGATTAAAGGGGGTTTGGAGTCGAAAGGAGCGTCGAAACGGAAATTTGGGCACCAGTGACAGACTTGTCGCACGGGTCATGCTTGAGCACGCACGGGTCGTGCTTGACAGCAGAATCCCAATTTTGCTCGTTTTTGCCCCGTGTCGCTTTCCGTTTGAATCCAATCGTTCTCCAATCCAATTTCAATCACAAAACAGATGATATATTCATGTATACAGACCCAAACATGCCAACATACATTCAATTAAAATAGTGGTTTCATTACAATTCTCAAAACACGAAATTTTCGAAAAATCGTATTCGACTCAAAAATTTACGAAACGCGAAATTTTGAAAACTCTTCAAACCAACCACCTCAATTTACTAAAAATTCAGAAACCAAGAGAGAGAGAGAAGGGAGAATCGAGAGAAAGAAAGAGAAAGGAGAGAGAAGGAAAGAATAGGAAGAGGAAACCCTAGTTTCTTTATCTCTCAATGCTTGTAAGTGATTCTTATGCCATTCTTCTCCATTTCTCAAGATCTATCTGTTGATACTAATTTCATACCCTATTTATTCATCTTTCTCAAATCACCATTGAAGAGGTTCAAGCTCTAAAGTGTGTGGAAATGGAGGTATTGGTACATTGGAAGCTAGCTTAAGGTTCTAAGAAGTTCAAAAACCTGAATGGGAAGCTTAGAAGTGACTCACCTTGCTGTTTGGTTCGTGGGACAGTAGGGGGAGAGTGTTTGATTTGCTGGTTTTTAAATTGGGAGCTATTTGGAAGAGTTGGAACGAGTTCGGGTCGATTTCGGCCTTGGGCCCTTTTCTTACTTAGTAGGCACCCAAGCATGCACATCATGACCTTCTCTACCCCCCTGTAGAGTTTTTGCCTTCCGTGGGAATCGAACCTTGTACCCTGGGGGCTCAAGTACAAGTTCAATGCATTCCCACTACCAATTGAGCTAGCTCAATTGGTAGTGAGAATGCATTGAACTTGTACTTGAGCCCCAGGGTACAAGGTTCGATTCCCATGGAAGGCAAAAACTCTACAGGGGGGTAGAGAAGACCGTGATGTGCACGCTTGGGTAGCCTACTAAGATAGAAAAGGGCCCAGGGTGTTACAAAAAAAGGCGCTAGCTCAATTGGTAGTGGAAATGCATTGAACTTGTACTTGAGCCCCAAGGTACAAGGTTCGATTCTCACGGAAGACAAAAACTCTACTTGGGGGTAGAGAAGGTCATGATGTGCATGCTTGGGTGCCTACTAAGTAAGAAAAGGGCCTAAGGTGTTACAAAAAAACATCCGGAAGTAAAGAGTAATTTCCCTACAATTTATTGATAAAAAAGGAAAAAGATACAAAAGTTAGCATATAAGTTATTTTCACAACATTTATACCAATTGAAAATTTTAATTATATTTTTAATTTTCTAGTTTTGAATGAGCTATAGTAAATTGTATATTATTGACGAATTTAATCATTATTTTATTAATTATTGTATTATATTTCTGACTGAATTAATTATTGTAGGGGTCTCTTCCAGGTTAACCAAAATCATGGATTCAAATTTTGTCTTGGACATGCAGCAGTATTAAATCTCTTGAATGAGAGCTTAGTCTTACTCGACTCGAGTGATTAGTCTCTAAAGTTACGCGCAGATGATACCTGATTAATACCAACAAAAAGTTAAGCCTTGTTTTATAATAGGTGAAGATTATAATGTCAAGTAAGTTAAGCCTTGTTTTATAATAGGTGAAGATTATAATGTCAAGTAAGTTAAGCCTTGTTTTATAATAGGTGAAGATTATAATGTCAAGTTAAGTAAAACTAAAATCACCCAAAAGCTAAGTTCTTAAATTTAAACATCTCACAAATATAAACATTCATCTAACACTTATTTTTTAATCTCTTTTCTTATCACATCATTTATATATTATGGCTGTTTGGCGTGTCCCATCCGCTATCGGATAGCGGATGAAACTAGCGGGTGAAGAGTACGCGTGTTTGGAAAACACTAACGTTTAGTGTTTTTCGGGTAGCGTTTAGCGATTTTTCAGACGCTATTTCAAGTAGCGTTTTGAAACGCTACTTCAAGTAGCATGTTTTGAAACGCTAGCGGATAGTGAATAGCGTTTCAATTTTTTTGACATTTTTACCATTTTTGTTTTTCTTAAATTACTTCTCTTTCCTCATTAAACATCTTGTTATCATTAAATAATGTAATAATTAATTATTTTTTTGACCAAAAATGTAATCATTAATTAAATATCCTTTTATGTTATTTTATATTTATCAGCTATTTTAACCGCTAATTTTACCAAACACATCGTTTTCTATCAGCTATATTATCTGCTATCCGCTAACTTATCCTTTGTCTGCTACTTTTTACCAAACAGAACCTACATCTATCACTCTTTTTCGCTTCTATACCAGTCTCTCTCAAAGAGTATAAAAACATTTAGGTGTGCAAAAAATATTTTCCAAAACCACATGAACAACTATATCATCAAGTCATCTCAGCATCTATATCAACATCACACAATCCACATCCATGCAAGCAATTCATACCAACATTTTTGTTAAGCCTTTTAGATTATAAGTCAAAATCGATAAGTTTCAAAAAATTGCAGAGGAGAAATTAAAATCAGGGGGCCAAAATAAATCCCCCAAACATTATAGCAAATGGTTAAAATTCAATCAAACCCAAGATTCAATATAGTCTCTGTAGCGACCGAAAAATCCGAGGAAAGGATTCTTCGAAGGTTCAAAAGGAAGCCGCCACCAAATTTTAGTTTAAGGGCAAATTCGGAAAATCCCTTTTGGTTTAGGACAAGGTAAGTTTAGGGTTTGGGAGTCGTTATGCGTGGGGAAGGTATTAGCACCCCACGACATCCTTTGTCTAATTAATTATGGTTTATTAATATTTTACCCTTTTATTTATAGAGAAAAAGACTTAATTAAATTTTTAGTTTTTAGAGCTTGACAAGAGTAGACTCTTGCTCCTACGTACCTCCGGATGCAATGGAGGAATCAAAGCTACGTAGTTCTTCCTGAAAAAGGTTTGTTGGTTGGTATTTTTTAGTGTAGGGGTCCTAGGATTCCTTGAACTGTACAGCTCACTGATTCCTAGGACGCTGACTAACTCGATTGTACAACCGACTTAGTCCCCTACTTTTGAAAGTATTTTTGAGATTTTTTGAAAGAAGTTTGTTTGATGTGAGGTGAGTTGGTTTTAGAATAGGTATTCTAGAACTCCTGGACTGTACAGCTCATTAGTTCTAGAACGCTGACTAACCCGGTTGTACAACCGACTTAGTCCCCTATTTTTAGGAAAAGTGATTTATTTATTTACTTATAAGTTTTTAGGATTAGTGAACTGTACAGCTCATTGGTCCTAGGATGATAACTAACCCGGTTGTACAACCGACTTAGTCTTTTATTTGATTTTTGAAAAAATAAACTAATTTGTGCATAAAAAAAAAGACAAAAACTGATAATTAAATAAAGACTAGGCTAAAAAAATAAATAAATAAATAAATAACTATATACATAAATAAACACGAATAGGTATATACATAAACAATAAATAAATAGATTATATTATAAATAAATGATAAATAAATATGTACATAAAAATAAACAAAATAAATACAAAACTAACTCGGACTCGATTTAGTGTGCGAGCAGATCGAAAGCGAAAAAACTGGACTCCTATCTAGTCCATTTTGACCCCGAGACCGCAAGAACCGCTTTGAGAATCGGAAACCCGACTCAAAACGTCCAAATGATCAAAGACAGGTTTTTAGTGAAATGGGCCGCGAACGCTTTGACCCAAAAGATCACTTAACCCGCCAATGATCTCCTCCCCTAATCTTCACCTCTCAACCCCTTTTATATCCAATTGCTAGGGAGCTCTTGTTTCTTGTGAGCAATGTGGGACTAAAACAAGGTAGAGAAAGCAATTCCCCTTTAAAACACAATTCCCGTTTTTCTCAAACCTGTCACCGTAAAATTGCGATTCCGGATTCGTTAACTGTTGGATCGTCTTCCTTTTATGACAGTAGGTTCGTGAGACATATATCTCCGCTTTCACCATTCGGATCGTCAAAACGAGGTCTGAGGAGAGAGAAATTGCCTTCGCAATAGCTGCAGTTTTTGGTCCGTTTTTCTCAAACCCCTCACCGTAAAAGTGTGATTCCGGATTCGTTAACCATTGGATCATCTTCATTTTTCGACAGTAGGTTCGTGAGACATATATCTCCACTTTCACCGTTCGGATCGTCGAAAAGAAGTCCGAGGAGAGAGAAATTTCCTTCGCAATAGAGCTGCAGATTTGGGTATTTCATCTTTTTGTTCTTATTTTGTAAGCTCTTGTGCTTTGCTTCACTTGCTTTTTCAATTACTCAAAGAGGGTTAGAAGGAAATAACATGTGGGATGATTGACCAAGAATCAAATCATGAATCTTTATTTCAACTTTATATTAATTGTGGTTGATATGCACAAACTACTTATCTTTTACTTGAGTACATAGAAACGTTTGTTGCACATACACTACTTAATAAAATAAAATAAAATATTACAATGATATAAGAACTCGGACAAAATTGGGGTATAACAGCTGCCCCTCTTTATTTATAGTTTACAAATTTTTTTTAGTAGAAATTGAAATAAAGATAGAATAGACGTCAATTTTATCCGTTTAGAGGGGAAATAGAGAGTTTGAGAATAAACAGGGAGCGGTTAACACTTGGCGAGTTAACCGCTAACAAAATGAAGGATCGCGCGGGATCTGAAGGAGCACTAAGGCTCTGAAAGCCCACTCGGGGTCTGAAGGAGCACTAAGGCTCTGAAGGACCACTAAGGGTCTGAAGGAGCACTAAGGCTCTGAAGGACCACTCTGGGTCTGGAAGGCTGCCTAGGCCTTATTTGAAGGACCATCTTGGTCTGAAGGAGCGCAACTAGCTACGGTACTAGTTAAACGGTCTATAGGGGCCATTATACTCGAGCGGCCATGATGGGTCAAGATCAGGTCTAGAACTGATATGTTGACCATGAAGGATGTCCACTCGTGTCTTAGGTGACCGACAACTAGTGCGAAGGACCACCACGCGGGTCTGCGAAGGTCTGTCGGGCTCGACTCGACGTTGCGACACGGGCCACATAGGCACTTTGCTCTGAAGGACCACTTGGGGTCTATAGGGTCGAGGATCAACTCGGTGATCGTGATACGATATGAGATCAACGCTTAAAGCGCTGATATTAGAGGAACAAAATATAGGGACTGACACTTTATGTGTTTATCCGAGCACACCTAACAAATGCATCTACTGAGAAGGGGAAAACCAATCTACGTTTGATGAAGCAATTAATGGTGCAAGCAATGATTGGTATCCGTAGGATGTGGAATGACTTTTTCCTTTTCTCTTTTTTGCTTATTGCTTTTTGCTTTTTTTTTTTTTTTTTTTTTGAAAATGATGAATGCCAAATGTGAATATGATGCAAATGAAATGCTCGAGTGAAAATGCTATGGTGCATGAGGTGATGATATGATATGATATGATATGAGTGATTGGGGTATAGAAACATTTTTGGTAATGATGAGATGTGAGACTTTAGATGCGAGAAGGAGAGGTGAATATTGATCATTCTTTGAAAAAAAATAGTTTTGATTCAATACTTCAGCAATCTCAATGTTGTTATTTACAGACACTGATGTGAAAAAGTATTTGCAAGCTCGCTCATTTTTCTCTTCCATTTTGATGCCCCATGATGACCAAAGTTTTGGCCCACACAAATAAAATAAGTGGATTTCCAACATCATATGATCAACTTGTGTTTTCTCTCTCTGAAGCATTGTTTTGTGAAGATGTATAGTAGTGCGAATATAGATGAATGAGTCAGTTAACTTGGGGTTCTAAAGACCTAGGGTGTGGACATTTGTGGCACATGAAGGGGTGAATGACTGACTGGTCTTTGTCAAGGTCATGAAAGGTAGGTTTTCGCAAGCCAAGAAATGCAGGACTGCCCCAATTTAGATTTGATGACGGTGAGTGAATAACTTGCCCCTGTCTAGGGGTGACAAGCTAGGGGTGTAGAAGATGATGAACTGGGAATGCATTGGCTTTGGAATGAAAGTCGGAAAGCAAGAGACTTTGTCTCAACCCATAGAGTTTGGTGTTGCCCCATTTATGGTAAGGACAAGATTGCCCCGGCTAGAGTAGCAGCAATTTAGGGTAATGAGTTGAGAAATTGCCCCGGTATTGTTTTGTGGATATGAATATGACAAGGGATGAGGTGAGTGTAGGGCAGATTTCTCCAAGTAAAGGGTGAAGGGATTTCCCCACTTGGTAATGGGGTTTCAAATGGTTGTTTTAGTGAGGTTGTGAAAGGTGACAGAGTTAGGGCTATGGGTTTTTTGAGTTGGTCTGGTATGTATGTTTAGACTGGGAGTGGTGTGGGATGGACGTTGGACACATTTCCCCAAGCTTAAGTTGAACAAATGGTGAAAGGATTTCCCCACTTTGGGATCTAGGTGACGATCCTAGCATAAACCTTTTGGTTATATTTAGAATGACTCTCAGACTATGATAGTCTTGAGTTTGCTATGATGAAAACTGCACTTGGTGATCGCTAAACCTTGCCTTTATATCAATGGAACTTGAATGAACCTTTGGAGTGCAAGCCCTTTTTGATTTCTTTATTTTGAGTTTTTTTTTTGAGATACATTTTTTTTGAGCAAACATATTGTAAATAAATAAACTTATTTGTCCTAAGATTAAAACTTTGAGAAAACAAAAGCAATCGGTCATTGATCGGAATGAACTCTAGAGGGTTGTAACGTGGCCGATGGTTTAGTGATTTATGAGGGAAATGATAATTGGGCTCAAAGTAGTGTTTGGGGATTGATGGGACGGATGATTTTTTATTGAGGGTATGATTTGGCTAATGGTTAATGGTTTGTGAAAGGAGGGGTTATTAGGCTCAATGAAGTGTTTGATGATTGATGGGACAAATGATTTGGTGATGTAACTTGGCTAATGGGTGATGATTTATGAAGGAAATGGTTGTTAGGCTCAAAGGAGTGTTTGAGGTTTTATTGAGACAGTAATTGATGTGTCTCATGGTAGGCTGGACTTGTTTAGGATTGTAATGTGGCTAAGGTTTTATGGAGGATAGGATATTGAGGCCAAAAGAAGTGTTTGAGGTTTATTTTAGACAAGGATCTCTTTATGCTTTAATAGTGTGAAGCAACAGCTCACGACTTGTACTACTTTTGTCTTTGTTTTTTCTAATTTGTTTTTTTTTTGGGATTTTTTAATCCACTTTTTTGACTTCACTCTTTTGTGCTTTTTGTTTCTTTTTTGGCTGAGTGAGCTGATAAAAGTGATGCACCATTTTTTGATGCGGAATCGATCCTTGTCTAGGGTGATTGAGAGATTTTTAGGATTTTTGGCTTAAGATGGGTGGTAAAGGATTTTTGAGGATATGGAAAGATGGTTCAACTTCATTTCAAATCATGATTGCTTGTTTTCTCAAAAAATAACTTAAAGACAATAATTTACTTATTTTATATACTTGCCCTTTTTTCTTTATTTCTCCTTTTTTGTGAGCCCTAATTTTTGCTTAGGCCGCTCTTACGAGTTTTCAACCTAACGAGCCTTTCTGATTTTTTTGTAAAGGACTTGCACCAAGGGAATACAATGTTGACAAGGTAGTTTGGAGATCACAAATTGTCCCCAGTGTGAGGGTCTCAAGTGTTATTTCAATAGTGAGAACAAACCAAAAAGTCAACTAGTTAAGGGAGTATGTACTTTATGGTGGTCGTGGTGGGATAAGACTTGGACGGGGGATGATGACAATGTAGGGACATTAACTGACTCAAACAAGATTGAAGACACATGTGACACACAAATCACTACATGAATGCTTCATAGAGAGTTAACATCAGTTTTAACATGAAAGAAATTTTTGGTGGACCATTTCGTTCATTCATCATGGGGTGGATGAAATGCAACGCTTTATTGAAAAAAAGTGTGAACGAGCTGTTAATTTGAAAAAAATTGAGTGCCTTGAAACACCTTGAGCTCGCAACTAAGTATGGCTAAATTTTCCCAAAGAAGAATGATTTATTTCGCACAAACGCCTCATCTCTCATCAAAGTTTTTTTGGAATAAGAATTATGCTCACTTTTTGATGCATGATGTAAGTATGTGAATGAATGAATGTACATGAAATGAGAATGCGAATGAATGAAATGCGCATGATATGAGAATGAGAGTGAATGAATATGAAAGTGTGGTTTATCTATCGCGTCAGGGAATTATAAGCTTTTTATTTGGAGAGTTAAGTACAAAGTTTGATTTTGACTTTAGCATGCATGGCTTCTCTCCAAAATAAAGTTTTTAACTCCCTGGCGGTCATAAAAATGCATGCAACATAAGATGTTTATTTTATTTATTTTTTGTAGTTCAAAGAAAAAGAAAAATGCATGTGGTATATTTTCTAAAAATGTAGTAAATAATGGTTTTTGGTTTTTTGATTTTTTTGATAAAAGACGGTATGCATAAATATTTGTTTGAATGCAAGAGTATGAAGCTCCTTTGTGACCCTAAAAAGGTATCTTACGGAGTGGGTCTAAGGTTTCTTTTATAGTGCCTCACAATGGTAGTTCTAAAGAATCCTACACAAGGTTCCTAGAGCCAAGGACCCCAGTCAAGAACACTGACCCCAACAATAGGCAAGCTATTAGAAGGGATAGCATCCTCAAAAGGAATCAAACTCTAGGTGAGATTTTCGTGACCACCCAACGAGACGTACGTCCCGCAGGCCATCACTACACAATCTCGTATTAACTTAGGTTTGCACTCAAGTCCGGGTAGAGGACCTTTTCTCACAGGTGTGTGATGTGTAGAGGTGTAGTGTGTGTAGGAGCAGTTTAAAATAAACCCAAAGCTGCAAACAAAACAAACATTCATACAAATATCGTCTTCTATCCTATGGTTTATATATCACATAAAAATAAAACATGCAAAAAAAAATAATAATAATAAATAAGGGAAGGGTAAAAATTAAATCCTACAAATAATTAGACTAGGTTTTGACTCTCTAAAACGTTAAGTCCCCAGTGAAGTCGCCAGCTGTAGCGACCGAAAAATCCGAGGAAAGGATTCTTCAAAGGTTCAAAAGGAAGCCGCCACCAAATTTTAGTTTAAGTGCAAATTCGGAAAATCCCTTTTGGTTTAGGACAAGGCAAGTTTAGGGTTTGGGAGTCGTTATGCGTGGGGAAGGTATTAGCACCCCACGACATCATTTGTCTAATTAATTATGGTTTATTAATATTTTACCCTTTTATTTATAGAGAAAAAGACTTAATTAAATTTTTAGTTTTTATAGCTTGACAAGAGTAGACTCTTGCTCCTATGTACCTCCGGATGCAATGGAGGAATCAAAGCTACGTAGTTCTTCTTGAAAAAGGTTTGTTGGTTGGTGTTTTTTAGTGTAGGGGTCCTAGGATTCCTTGAACTGTACAGCTCACTGATTCCTAGGACGCTGACTAACTCGATTTTACAACCGACTTAGTCCCCTACTTTTGAAAGTATTTTTGAGGTTTTTTAAAAGAAGTTTGTTTGATGTGAGGTGAGTTGGTTTTAGAATAGGTATTCTAGAACTCCGGGACTGTACAGCTCATTAGTTCTAGAACGCTGACTAACCCGGTTGTACAACCGACTTAGTCCCCTATTTTTAGGAAAAATGATTTATTTATTTACTTATAAGTTCTTAGGATTAGTGAACTGTACAGCTCATTGGTCCTAGGATGAAGACTAACCCGGTTGTACAACCGACTTAGTCTTTTATTTGATTTTTGAAGAAATAAACTAATTTGTACATAAAAAAAAAGACAAAAACTGATAATTAAATAAAGACTAGGCTAAAAAAATAAATAAATAAATAAATAAATAACTATATACATAAATAAACATGAAGAGATATATACATAAACAATAAATAAATAAATAAATAAATAAATAAATAAATAAATAGATTATATTATAAATAAATGATAAATAAATATGTACATAAAAATAAACAAAATAAATACAAAACTAACCTGGACTCGACGAGTGCCGAACAGGACTGAGCAGCAAACTGGACTCCTATCTAGTCCATTTTGACTCCGAGACCACAAGAACCGCTTTGAGAATCGGAAAGCCGACTCAAAACGTCCAAATGATCAAAGACAGGTTTTTAGTGAAATGGGCCGCGAACGCTTTGACCCAAAAGATCACTTAACCCGCCAATGATCTCCTCCCCTAATCTTCACCTCTCAACTCCTTTTATATCCAATTTATAGGGAGCTCTTGTTTCTTGGAGCAATGTGGGACTAAAACAAGATAGAGAAAGCAATTCCCCTTTAAAACACAATTCCCGTTTTTCTCAAACCTGTCACCGTAAAATTGCGATTCCGGATTCGTTAACTGTTGGATCGTCTTCCTTTTATGACAGTAGGTTCGTGAGACATATATCTCCGCTTTCCCCGTTCGGATCGTCGAAACGAGGTCTGAGGAGAGAGAAATTGCCTTCGCAATAGCTGCAGTTTTTGGTCCGTTTTTCTCAAACCCCTCACCGTAAAAGTTTGATTCCGGATTCGTTAACCATTGGATCATCTTCATTTTTCGACAGTAGGTTCGTGAGACATATATCTCCACTTTCACCGTTCGGATTGTCGAAAAGAGGTCCGAGGAGAGAGAAATTGCCTTCGCAATAGAGCTGCAGATTTGGGTATTTCATCTTTTTGTTCTTATTTTGTAAGCTCTTGTGCTTTGCTTCACTTGCTTTTTCAATTACTCAAAGAGGGTTAGAAGGAAATAACATGTGGGATGATTGACCAAGAATCAAATCATGCATCTTTATTTCAACTTTATATTAATTGTGGTTGATATGCACAAACTACTTGTCTTTTACTTGAGTACATAGAAACGTTTGTTGCACATACACTACTTAATAAATAAAATAAAATATTACAATGATATAAGAACTCAGACAAAATTGGGGTATAACAGCTGCCCCTCTTTATTTATATTTTACAAATTTTTTTAGTAGAAATAGAAATAAAGATAGAATAGACGTCAATTTTGTCCGTTTAGAGGGGAAATAGAGAGTTTGAGAATAAACAGGGAGCGGTTAACACTTGGCGACTTAAAAGCTAACAAAATGAAGGATCGCGCGGGATATGAAGGAGCACTAAGGCTCTGAAAGCCCACTCGGGGTCTGAAGGAGCACTAAGGCTCTGAAGGACCACTAAGGGTCTGAAGGAGCACTAAGGCTCTGAAGGACCACTCTGGGTCTGGAAGGCTGCCTAGGCCTTATTTGAAGGACCATCGTGGTCTGAAGGAGCGCAACTAGCTACGGTACTAGTTAAACGGTCTATAGGGGCCTTTATACTCGAGCGGCCATGATGGGTCAAGATCAGGTCTAGAACTGATATGTTGACCATGAAGGACGTCCACTGTGTCTTAGGCTGACACAACTAGTCTGAAGGACCACGCGGGGTCTGCGAAGGTCTGTCCGGCTCGACTCCGACGTTGCGACCTGGGCCACTTAGGGCACTGCTCTGAAGGACCACTTGGGTCTGAAGGAGCACTAAGGCTCTGAAGGACCACTTGGGTCTGGAAGGCTGCCTAGGCCTTATTTGAAGGACCATCATGTCTGAAGGAGCGCAACTAGCTACGGTCCTAGTTAAACGGTCTATAGGGGCCTTTATACTCGAGCGGCCATGATGGGTCAAGATCAGGTCTAGAACTGATATGTTGACCATGAAGGACGTCCACTGTGTCTTAGGTTGACACAACTAGTCTGAAGGACCACGCGGGGTCTGCGAAGGTCCGTCGGGCTCGACTCCGACGTTGCGACCTGGGCCACATAGGGCACTGCTCTGAAGGACCACTTGGGGTCTATAGGGGTCTGAGGGATCAACCTGGTGATCTGTGATACGATATGAGATCAACGCTTAAAGCGCTGATATTAGAGGAACAAAATATAGGGACTGACACTTTATGTGTTTATCCGAGCACACCTAACGAATGCATCTACTGAGAAGGGGAAAACCAATCTACGTTTGATGAAGCAATTAATGGTGCAAGCATTGATTGTTATCTGGTAGGATGTGGAATGACTTTTTCCCTTTTCTCTTTTTGCTTATTGCTTTTCGCTTTTTTGTTTTTTTTAAAAAAAATGATGAATGCCAAATGTGAATATGATGCAAATGAAATGCTCGAGTGAAAATGCTATGGTGTATGAGGTGATGATATGATATGATATGAGTGATTGGGGTATAGAAACATTTTTGGTAATGATGAGATGTGAGACTTTAGATGCGAGAAGGAGAGGTGAATATTGATCATTCTTTGAAAAAAAATAGTTTTGATTCAATACTTCAGCAATCTCAATGTTGTTATTTACAGACACTGATGTGAAAAAGTATTTGCAAGCTCGCTCATTTTTCTCTTCCATTTTGATGCCCCATGATGACCAAAGTTTTGGCCCACACAAACTAAATAAGTGGATTTCCAACATCATATGATCAACTTGTGTTTTCTCTCTCTGAAGCATTGTTTTGTGAAGATGTATAGTAGTGCGAATATAGATGAATGAGTCAGTTAACTTGGGGTTCTAAAGACCTAGGGTGTGGACATTTGTGGCACATGAAGGGGTGAATGACTGACTGGTCTTTGTCAAGGTCATGAAAGGTAGGTTTTCGCAAGCCAAGAAATGCAGGACTGCCCCAATTTAGATTTGATGACGGTGAGTGAATAACTTGCCCCTATCTAGGGGTGACAAGCTAGGGGTGTAGAAGATGATGAAATGGGAATGCATTGACTTTGGACTCCTATCTAGTCCATTTTGACCCCGAGACCGCAAGAACCGCTTTGAGAATCGGAAAGCCGACTCAAAACGTCCAAATGATCAAAGACAGGTTTTTAGTGAAATGGGCCTCGAACGCTTTGACCCAAAAGATCACTTAACCCGCCAATTATCTGCTCCCCTAATCTTCACCTCTCAACCCCTTTTATATCCAATTTATAGGGAGCTCTTGTTTCTTGTGAGCAATGTGGGACTAAAACAAGGTAGAAAAGCAATTCCCTTTAAAACACAATTCTGTTTTTCTCAAACTCATCACACCTAAAATTGCAATTCCGGATTCGTTAATCGTTGGGTCGTCTTCCTTTTATGACAAGAGGGTTCGTGAGACATATATCTCCGCTTTCACCGTTCGGATCGTCGAAACGCAGGTGCGAGGAGAGAGAAATTGCCTTCGCAATAGCTGCGATTTTGGTCCGTTTTTCTCAAACCCCTCACCGTAAAAGTGTGATTCCGGATTCGTTAACCATTGGATCATCTTCATTTTTCGACGATGAGGTTCGTGAGACATATATCTCCACTTTCACCGTTCGGATCATCGAAAAGAGGTCCGAGGAGAGAGAAATTGCCTTCGCAATAGAGCTGCAGATTTGGGTATTTCATCTTTTTGTTCTTATTTTGTAAGCTCTTGTGCTTTGCTTCACTTGCTTTTTCAATTACTCAAAGAGGGTTAGAAGGAAATAACATGTGGGATGATTGACCAAGAATCAAATCATGCATCTTTATTTCAACTTTATATTAATTGTGGTTGATATGCACAAACTACTTATATTTTACTTGAGTACATAGAAACGTTTGTTGCACATACACTACTTAATAAAATAAAATAAAATATTACAATGATATAAGAACTCGGACAAAATTGGTATAACAGTCTCAAAAATATATAATTTATTTTGTCCACCAATGACAAATAAACGACCTAACTGGAAAAACCAGCATTTATTATAATGTCAAGGGAATGTATAATTTCGTTCCAAAATGCATAAATTAAACAAAATTGCTGACATTCCAAAAGCATGAAAGGGCTGGTGGGCCACCCAGTTATTAGAAATTTGAAGAATCTCATTACTCCGAATCCGAGGAAGAAGCAGAATCATAATCAGTACCATTCTCATAGATTATCTGAAAATAGACTCTTCCTGTCCCTGGTCGTGTTTTTGCGACCACTACATTTGTTTGCTGTAGTAAATTCCACACGCATTGCACAATGTCTGTAGAACATAGATTTTTTTTTTACAGTTTTAGTTTTTTGAATAACTGATGTATCTGATCTTAATATAAACTATACATTTTACATATGATACTCATGATAGGATAGTGATTAGAATATTATAATTACCTTTGATCCTAGAGGACCTGTGCGCCACATACGAGTTTTTCGTGACTTGCAATGAATATTTGTGCAAATCTTTGTATCGTCAATCGGGTGAGCTCGTCCACGGCGGCGGTAGCGGCGACGCCCAACCATGGTGACACCTTGGTAGCCTTTGACATGCAGAAAGTCGATAAAACGCAAGGGCGGTCGGACATCCTCATCCTCATCATCGTCTTCATTATCATCATCATCATCATCAGAATCTTCACTTGAAGAGTAGTCAAGAGAAGATGAATCATCTTCAGCTTGAGCAACTTGACTGCTCCTGTTATCTTCAGCTAGAGGAACTACTTCATTGTTCCCATTATCTTCAACTAGAGGAACTTGATTGTTGCCATTATCTTCAGCTAGAGGAACTTCATTGTTCCCATTTTCTTCAACAGTTTTGGCCACGTCCTGTTCTCAAACAATGTTAATTATAAGTAATTGAATCAATTTTGTTCCCAGTGCTAATGATGATTTATAAACCAACATGTGGGCCAAGCAAACAACACCTCAAAAAACAATGTCTAGACATGTAGGACAAAGCGAACAATACCTTTCGACCAAAAAAAAAGCGGACAATACCTCTATTCGAGGTTGGAACATTGGCATTATAAGTAAAAGATGGGTCACATATGAGAACTCATAAGGCCAGCCTTGATTGGGAGTCTATTGTTCTTGCCATCGACAAACCCTAATTTGTTTTGGCCGTCAAGAGCGAGAATCATAGATTGACGCCATGTGAGGCAATTGGCACCATCAAGTGGTTGAGAAACAAGTACTAACTCATGGTTGTAAGAGTGGTGAATGGGTAGAGGATTTTGTTGTTCTATAGTGAAGATGACGACTTGAAAGGATGAAGACTTAAAATGATGAAGAACAAAAAAAAACAGATTGATGAAAGCAGAAAAGAAATGTAACTGAAGCGAAGAAAAATTGATTCGAAAGAAAGAATCAAGCAAGGAAATGGAATGAAGAATCAGAATTTGGAAAACGAACAAACTTCTATCTGACATCAATGGATGACGAGGGCGGGGAGCGATCGTGGTGGCCGAAAGTTGGCACACACAAAAAGTAACTCATGTTTGGAATATTGTATTTTAATCCTTCATATTTACGAAAGGTCAATTTAATCATTCATATTTGCAATATCAACTTAGTCTCTGATTTTAACAAGGTGTTTCAATCTAGTTTTTTTTTTTTGCAAAATAGATGGACTAAAATGATAAATAGAGGTGCTAAATTGAAATAGTTTTACAAAAGTAAAGAACTAAGTTGATATATTGTAAATGTCACGATCTAAACTAAACTTTTATGAAATTTCATGAATAAAATTGTCTAATTAATAACTCTTATTTTTACATTATTATACATACATACATACATACATACATATATGAAATACTAGTATAGATGTGTTATATACAATGTGTGTGGCAGTAATTACTAGGACTTACTTGAGTGTTGTTCTCATTGGAATCCAAATCCTCCTCTGTGCATGGAATATTAAGGTCAAAATCATACTTGGGCACTCCAGCATCCATTCTCGTTCCACAAAGTTGTGATTTGATGAATCCAATACCTGCGAGGAAAAATAATAAGAACTTTAAATATATATAATAAATCCATACACATGCATTAGAACTGTTTGTTATAGATTAAAAAATAAGTGATTTCGTCGTTAAATAATTTAGAGATTTTTAAGTAAATCGATGTGTAATATCAAGAAAATTATTCTTTTTTTAAAAAAAAAATCTATCATTCATAAAAAAAAAGACTTTTATGATAAAAAAATCAAAACACAGTTTTTAGATTATTTTTAAATTCTCATTTTTATAAAAAACTAATAGTCATAATCAATTTACCGATGAATCGTATTGACACTAATAGTCAAAACCAACATTAATGACGACAATAACGATAAGAAATAACACCAAGAAAAATAAAATAAAAAAATCTAAAGATCTATTCTTCATTGTGTTACTATTTTAGCTAAATTTGAGAGCTCTGCTAGGGCAACCGTCTAGTCTGCAAGGTAGCCGCCACCATGACTGAAGACCGTCCACCGTCGCGAGAGGAGGAGGACCTCCGTGAACGTAGCACAAATAAAGTGAAAGGGGGAGAGCACCCCTTCTCCAATGAGTCATATGTGCCCCTTGATTACTCTGATATCTATGACGATATAGAAAAAGAAGAACTACCAAAGCGGTCATACAAGGCAACAATCTTAGGAATCATGGAAGAAGACAAAGAGGCAACAAGTGCAGCCACCGGAGACAAGAATCCTGCTACTGATTATGGTAAATACCATATAGGGGATATGAACCTCCAGATTGTCGAGAAGAAGCATGGTGGATATGATTGTCCTGAGATTGTTATTCCCCCACATGCAGAAGAACGTCTATTGAGGCCTTGGAAACAAGGTCTAATCGTCAATTTGTTGGGTAGAAGAATTGGCTTTAAGGCGCTGGAAAATCGGTTGAACCAACTGTGGGTCAAGAAAGGTGTGATAATATTGTTGACCTTGGCTGTGATTTCTTTCTTGTTTATCTATCGTCCCAAGAGGATTATGAGAAAGCCCTTAGTAATGGACCCTGGTTGATATATGCCACTATCTCATTATCAGAGAGTGGCGTCCTAATTTTCGTCCAGAGAAAAAGGAGGTAGAATGTGTTGCTGTCTGGGTCCGTTTACCAGAGCTCCCAATAGAATATTATGACTCAGACTTTCTCTTTTTCTTAGGGAACAGATTCGGTCGAACCGTCAAAGTTGATCAGACAACCTCCTTGATGGCACGGGGGAAATATGCAAGACTGTGTGTTGAAGTGGATCTGAACAAGCCTCTCCTAGCATTGTTTGAAATCAAAGGCCACATATGCAAAATAGAATATGAAGGACTCCACTTGCTGTGTCTAGCTTGTGGCAAATTCGGACACCACAGAGATCAATGTGTGGAACATGTTAAGGCAATCAAGTGACCAGCCGTGGGGACCACCAAGTCTCAACGGGGACCACTGGTCCGGTTTTAGCGCCTAGACCACCAAATGAGATGGATTTGGATACCACCAAGCCCAATAACAGTGGGCCGATTGGTTTCCATCCTACAAGGCCTCCTGATCCAAATGGAAATATTAATTCTTCCACCCCCACTTCTACTAGTAATGCTGATGATGTGGGAATGATCGACTCCGATGAGTTTATGGATGCTCAGGAGCAAGGGGAGACAACAACTAGTGATTCAGAGATGGAGGTGGTCCTTGAGACCCCACGTCTCTGATTTTTTCCTCATGTTATTAGCTCACTTCCTCCTAATTAGTATTAATGAATTTAAATTATATACTAATTTGGAATTGTAGTGGCGCTGCTAGCCTTGCTTTATTCCAGAACTGCAAGCAATTTATTGATGTGCATAGGCCGAAGATTTTTGTGATAATGGAGACTCGTAGTGACCCTACCCGTCTGAAGAACATATTTAGGAGACTTGGGTTTGATGGTTTCACGTACGCTGAGAATCGGGTTTTTGGTGGAGGTATTGTTACAGGTTGGAAGACTAATCTGGTGGATCTTTTGGAAGTCTTTAATGACTTCCAATTTATTCACTATCAAATCACCATGCAAGACGGTTGGAAATGGTTTTTTTCCCCAACGTATGCTAGCCCCAATGATGATTTGCGTCGTGACTTATGGAATTCCTTTTTTAATATTAGTAGTAGTATGGATGGTTAGTGGTTGATAGCAGGTGATCTGAATAACATAGTGGACTCAAGTGAAAGGAAAGGGGGTGGTAACCCAAATCTTGGCATACAACAACTCTTCAAAGATAGAATTCAACGGTGTCAGCTTCTTGACCTTGGTTCTGTAGGGCCTAAATTCACTTGGAGGGGTCCTCGTAGTGGTTTGGCTGATCGTTTGTTCATGAGATTGGATAGGGCCTTATGTAATGACAGATGGCACGTAGCTTTCCCGAATGCTTTTGTTAGATTCCTCCCTCGGGTAAAGTTCTCTGATCATCATCCAATTTTTTTGTGCTTGCATGGTAACGATCAAGACCGTAGGGAACGACCATTTCGTTTTGAAGTGCCTGGTTAACGCATACATGCTTTAAGAGAGACATGGAGACTTGGTGGAAGACCTCGGACGCTTTTGATCGCAAGTTGAGTTCTCTTGAAGGTAATCTCATGGAATGGAAGCGGAATACTTTTGGTTGCGCTCAATCCAAAAAGCGTTCCCTTCTAGCTCGGCTTGCAGGTATTCAAAAACAATATCACAATGGCAGCAACAACAGGTTTCTTATTCAACTTGAGAAATCTCTTCATCATGAATTAAATGATATTCTTCACAAGAAGGAGCTCATGTGGTAACAAAGATCTAGGACGTGGTGGTTACAAGATGGAGATAGGAATACAAAATACTATCAGATCAAAGCAACTAATAGGAAGAGAAAGAATAGAATTCATCTTCTTCGGGGAGACGACGGTTGTTGGTTAAATGATGAAATTGATACTAAAGCCCATGTGAACCAGTTCTTCCATAGCCTATCAAGGGGCTTCCATAAACCAATATACTAATAGGTTCGGCTTTCAAAGGTTAGATGATGATACAATAGCGCTAATTGGGAGGAATGTGGAAAAGATGAAATTGAGAATGCTCTCTTCTCTATGAAGGCGTGGAAAGCTCCCGGGTCGGATGGATTCCAAGCGGGATTTTATCATGCTAATTGGCACAATATTGCTAATGACTTTAATGATTTTATTATAGATGTTTGGCAAGATCCTACAAAACTTGGGCAAGTTAACTTGACAGATATTTGCCTTATCCCGAAAGTTGATAAGCCGGAGTTTGTCTCTCAATTCCGTCCAATTTCGCTTTGTAATGTCTCCTACAAGGTGGTAACCAAGATGATTGTAAATCGCCTCAAGCCTTTTATGCCCGCTATTGTCTCTCCTTATCAAATCAGGTTCATTCCGTCTCGTAGCATTCATGGAAATATCGCGGTGGCTCAGGAGCTTCTTCATAGTATGAAGAAGATGAAAGGGAGGAATGGGTTTTTTGTTGTCAAGGTTGATCTAGCCAAAGCCTATGATAGAATTCGTTGGAGTTTCATTGAGGAGGTTCTTCATGAAATCGACCTTCCTCCTAAAATCATTGATATCATCATGCATGGCATCACCAGTGTCAAGACCAATGTTTTGTGGAATGGCATTAGATTTGAGTACTTCTCTCCTCAAGGTGGCATTCGACAAGGTGACCCTATTTCTCCTTACTTATTTGTCTTCTGTATGGGCAGACTGACGCACCTTATTGCGAAGTAAGTTAAAAAGCGCAATACGACGCCTATTAAGGCCGGTAGGCAAGGTCCGGAAATTTCTCATCTTATGTTTGCTGATGATCTCCTTCTTTTTGGTAAAGCCACAGAGGAGAACATGCACAGTGTGGTTAATACCTTGGAAACTTTCTGTAATGTTGTTGGGCAGATGGTAAGCAAAGAGAAGACTCATATCTTCTTCTACAAAAATGTGCAGCCTCAATTGCGCAACTAGTTAGCTCGTGTAACACCCCATTTTAAGTGCAGTGTGATTCTTTTATTATGTGCTTGTTTGATGAATTATTTTAGTTTGATATGATTATATTATTATTTTAATTTATTGTGTTTTTAACTATTAAAATTAGTTGAAATCAATTTTAAATGTATTTTACATGATTGTTATAATATATTTATTTTATAAAATATTAGTTTTTGGAATATTATTTATTATGAAAGTTATTTTGGGTTAGTGAGGTGTTAAAATAATAGTTGTAGTGAAATTGGGGCTTTTAAATGATTACAAATTGAATATGTGTTTTATTACTCGCATGCACCCCCAGTTTCTTCGCTAAGTACACCCTCTGCGAATCATTTACTTCAGAGCGCAGCCAGGCCCAACGAACCCTGCACAGACCCGACCCACCTACTCTTCTTCTTCTTCTTCTTCTTCTTCTTCTTCTTCTTCTTCTTCTTCCTCAACGTGAAGCTCTCTGCACAGAAACGGGAAACCCTTGCAGCCATGTCTCACCCGCGTTCTCACACATCTCACCACTACGAAGCCCCAAACTTCACAGTCCCAATCGAAATTACCCACTGAGTCCGATTCCAGCATCAATTTCACTGATTGCATCCTCTTTTTCGTGCTCTAATCCTTCCTCTATTTTCCCTGACCACTCATCCACGCGAACTCTCTCCTTCTATTCGCAAACTCAGCCTTTGTTTTTCCCCAACCTTGCATCTTTGCATCCCTTTTGTTACGCAACTGTCACGACTTCATTATTGCGTTAATTTTGAATTTCAACGAATAATAATGAAGCGAAAAGGAAATAGTGGAAGTTCGGTTCAGATATCACCAAAGATGACATCTCGAGACGAGCCCTTCGTAATTCGTGCATTCGGACCTTCGATAGGTGCTCTTTTTCGAAACACACAAGTAATACATTAAACGAGTGGTTAATTATACATTGCCTTTTCAATGAAGCTAAAAAGGTGTTTGCTGTTTATATTTGAGACCGAGGCAACTAGATAGAGGACGAGGGACGAGAAAAAAATACATCGGATAGAAATTCTATTTCCTGTACTATAGAACAACTCCATGATTGTATGAACCGATCTCATTGAATATATCTCTTTTTATCCGAGAACACTATTTATTTGGATGACTGTAAATACTTCAAATTTGGATGACTGTAACTATATGATTCGAGGACTGTAATTAAGTGATTTGTGTCGTAGTCATCATGCTGAGTTTAGGAAGTGAATCTAGTAAGAGTTGTCTATTATATGTTAAAAGATGTCATTTAATCACCACATGAGGAACAAAGAGTCGTATGCAGATGATCATAGAATTAAGTCGATAGTGAAGTTGAATTTAGAGTAATAATGGTAAATATAAGGATTTATGTCTAAGACTACTCTTAGGTGCGGTAGATGCATTAATAAATAATAGTGAATGATCAATTGACAATTAGTAGTGAATGGTTAAATAAGATTGTAACTAAGGAAGGATTCAGGAGCGTGACTAGTTCTTAATTACATTATAACAATGAAAACATGATAATTGAATTTAAGAATAATTCTTAGTGATGGAAAGACATGTCGAGCTAGTTGCAAATCACGAGTAACATAAGACAATAGGTGAGTAGGGGTCCATAGCTAATTAATGACTTAGTGCTAGTTACGTCAGAACACTTTATAGCTTAACGAAGTTAATTAAGTTATAGACGATAGATGATGACGCTCAGACATAGATGAGTAGATATGGCATTGATATAGCATGATAGTTACTCTTAATTAAGTTTAATAACTTAAGTGAGAAGGAATAGTTAGTTACTGGACCGTCATGGACTTTTGGGCTCGGCACACCGCAAGGCGGACCATTAGACCAACTTTACATGAAGACCTCGGCCCAATACAAGTAAGGCCAAGTTTCTACGAGACAAGCCAACCTTGATTCCTGCTCAACAGAAAAACAATGAGCCAAACTCTCGGCCCATGTCGAGTAAAAGACTATTAAAGTCCAAATCTCCATGAGAGTGCTAACTTAGTACTACTCAATTAGAAAGCAAGTATCCAACAACAAATAAGGCCAAGTTTCTACGAGACAAGCCGACCTTGATTCCTACTCAAGAGAAAAACAATGAGCCAAACTTGGTCCCAACAAGCCTTCAAGGGAAAGTCAGAGGTACTACTCACGAAACGATTCAAGACCCTTGAAGAAACACGATTCCTTGGGAAACACACCCCGACCTTCCCTCACAATAGGGCAAAGTGTGCACCGAACAACTTGAGCAAAATGTCACTGGGGTAAGCCACTTAAACAGTCCCCACAAGACTGGCCGACTTGGATTCTACTTCAAGGATAAAATAAGTCTGCAAGAGACAAAGAGATAATCGCTTCGGGTACATCGAAGCAGAACGAGCTTCCCACAAAAAGGCAAGAGACAATAACGTACCCAAAGCCAAACTGAAGGGCTCAATCATAACGCCTTTCGACCACGTAAAGTGAAATTCCTTATACACTTTGGGCATATTGAACACACGCCTAAAAGGGTTATATTTGAAGTTCGAGTTAAATGAACAACGACTACTCAAGAGCCAAACTTACACAAGAGGAGCCAAGGGCCAAACGTCCAAGAGGTGAGCCACAAGCCAAGCCTTCGTGAGGTGAGCCAAGAGCCAAACCTCCATTAGGTGAGGCAAGAGCCAAACCTCCAAGGAGTGAGCCACAAGCCGAACCTTCGTGAGGTGAGCCAAGAGCCAAACCTCCATGAGGTGAGCCGAGAGCCAAACCTCCACAAGGTGATCCAAGAGTTAATCTGACATGAGGTGATCCATGCGCCGAACCTCCATGAGGTAAGCCATGCACCAAACCTTCCATAAGACAAACCACAACCGAGGACAAGTCCCCCTGGGATGAGCCGAGTCTATTTAAGCAAAGGAAGGGACGTGTAATGACGTCAAGGGCGGAAGAGATCCACACAAGACCATCTTTCATTAAATAAAGGAAACCGAACTAAACGCAAACATAGCGCATCCACTTAAGGGCCATTAATGATAATAAAATCATGCCTTGAGGGCTCGTGCCACAACTCGTCGAACGAGCATAAGGAATACCTTATTGACCTCATGCCTCAAGAGTCACCCATGCAACCATTTTGTAAATGTAAAAAGGAAAACCATCAGGTCGGCAACCACTACAAAAAAATTAAGAATCCTAAGGCCGACCTATAGCCAACAAAGCCGAACTAGGGGACTCAACCACAACATCGACCGAACACAAAGCTGAAATTCTTTAGACGCTTTGGGCATGTTGACCTCACACATAGAGGGATCCACAACTGGAAATACTTAGTCGGCACTCATTCAATTCAAGGTCGCGAATCAGTGAAAAGCGTGCAAGTCAGTTCAAAAGCTCGTCGTCACGACAAAGGCTAGTTCAAATATGGAAGTCAGCTCCAAGAACAACATTAAGGCTAAAATTTCTCGTTCACACAGGTTAGAGCAAGTTACTGGTGAGCAACCTAAGTCTAACTCGCGCACACCAGAGGGAGTCGAAACAATCTAGTTGCAAAGGAACTTGAAAACAAATTATACACTTGAGACCATATCAAGAATAACCGAACAAACTACATTAGGTTTTATCTCTCCTTACCAGTATCTAATCAATTAAATATGAACATCTAGTTTCTTATGGATTCATCAAATCCGCCGAGTTCGTCATCAACTCGGCCAAAGACCTCCCATAATCGCAATGATAACAATGACATTCGGTTAGAGGGTAATTTATTCATCCATTTCTATTTAAAATTTAACTTCGATGATTTGGCTACTACCTGAGTTCATGATTTTAACGATATGACAAAGTCGAATTGAATATCAATGTATATGCATGTGCACTTGTTGAATAGACTATTGCTCTTCTTCTCATATTACTGCAGGTGCACTTCAAGATTAAGTCGAATGGACTACTCTGCTCTTCTTCTCATATGATTGCAGGAACACTTCAAGATGCAATGTCAAATAAAGTTTGGCAAAGACTCCAAAAGAACTCGATAGCAATCAAGAACTTTAAGCGCTTCACCCTTACAGAGCTTGTGCTTGGGGGGTTGCGGACCTTCATGGACTTTTGGGCTCGGCACACCGCAAGGCGGACCATTAGACCAACTTTACATGAAGACCTCGACCCAATATAAGAAGAGTCCCGATTAAGCCCGTCTGGAGAGAAAATAAGAAATCACCCTCAGTAACCGCTAGGGGGAACTCAAACTCTATATATAGAATGCTTATAGTACAGATAAATGGGTTGGACATTCTAGTAGACAAAAAACACATGTAAACTAGACACGCCGAGATAGACAAAAAGCTATCCGGCCTCCATTCGAGTTCATCAATGAAATTCTATCCAAGAATAGTTACAATAGTTAAATGATAGTTGATGATGATGATGTTTAAGGAATCATGTCGCGGTATGGGCAATAAATAGTTAATGATGATGATGATGATGCTTAAGGAACCTTGTCGCAGTATGGGCAATGACTCGTTGCAGTATGGGCGAGTCATACCTTAGTAATTTAAGTTGTAGGAGGAACCTTGTCGCAGTATGGGCAATGACTCGTCGCAGTATGGGCGAGCCGTACCTCAATAGTTGTTGTCATTGTCGTCGTTGTAAGGGCATTATCGGGCAAGGTATCCCGGTCCTAATAGTCCTCTTGGGTGTTCTTCAGGGCATTATCGGGAAAGGTATCCCGTTCGAGTGTCTCAGTCCTGTTGTTCTTGTGGGGCATATCGAGCAAGGTATCCCATTCGGGCAATGTATCCCGGTCCTTTGAGTCCTCTCGCCGTTGTTCTTCGTAGGGCGTTATCGGGCAAGGTATCCCGTTCGGGAAAGGTTTCCTGGTCCTATCGATGTTGTTCCCTATAGGGCGTTATCAGGCAAGGTATCCCGTTCAGGAAAGGTATCCTGGTCCTATAGTAGTTGTTGTTGTTGTTGTAGTTGTTGTTATTGTTGTTGATGATGATTGTAAGGCAGTATCTGTCAAGGTATCCAGATCCTATTGTTGTTGTTATTGCTACTGCTTATAGTCTTAAGACCATACGTGAGGTCACGACGCTAGTATTAGCTAAAGATTAGTTAAGGATGATTTGTGCATGCGTGTTATTAGAGTTGTAACCATTATTGTTGACTGTTTCCTTGCTGTCTAATAGTCTTTGCTATTTTAGTTTCGGTCCTATGTTCTTTATATGGTTTGGACGCTCTTTCTCACCCGTGCACCACTTTTTTAGATTAAGTTCCAGGTGCCGTTGAAGTTGCCTTCTAGGATCGCGCTTTGGTGAAGATATGATCACTACGGATCACCTAATAGCTTGTAGTATGTTACCATGCGTTGACGATATTCTTTGTATTTAATTGGATTGGGGGTTAATGGCTCTGTTCGTGTGACACCGGGATTCGGGTTGTACACTTTTATTATAATTAAAGATCATTTTTGATATTATGTTTAAAGAAAGGTTTTATCGCTTTAGGTTTCAATATTATTATAAATTGTGTTTACAAGACTTAAGGATTTTGATGGCATCATTTACTTACGAATGGTATTTCGAAAATGAAGTGGAAATTTTAAGGGAAAACAAAGTTACTTATTTTTAGTATTTTTTTTCACATATAACTACTTTCGGGGTAAAGGGTGTCACAGCTCGCATCTCCGGCTTCAAAATCAGCGCCTCTATGGGGAAGTACTTAGGTGTTCCTCTTCTTGGCAAGTGCCCGAGGAATGGTGATTTTAATTATCTTATTAATAAGGTGAAGAATAAGCTTTCTGGCTGGAAGGCCAAGCATTTATCTTTTGCAGGTAGAGTTACCTTATCTAAATCTGTCATTCAGGCCATTCCAGTATATTCTATGATGACCACCCCTATTCCCAAGGGCTGTCTGAATGAGATCCAAAAATTGCAGCGGGGTTCATTTGGGGAGACACAGATGATTCGAAGCGCATGCATATGGTTAAATGGAGCATCTTAAATTTGCCCAAGCATCTTGGAGTGTTGGGCATTCGGGATCTTGGTACTATGAATAGATCTTGTCTTATGAAGCTAGTGTGGGGTATTAAAACCTCCACCAGTAGTTTGTGTTATCAAGTTTTGAATGGTAAATATGGGAGAGGCACTCTTGAATCAGGTAATATTCAAGTCAAGGCAAACGACTCCTCTCTTTGGAAGGCTCTTCATAATTGTTGGCAGGATATGAGCAATATAGAGGCTTGGTTGCTTGGTAATGGTTCTAGCATCAACTTGTGGAATGTAAAATGGATTAATGAGCGGGCACTAGAGGTGTGGGAAACCCTTCGCCCCAACACCATCTCTTCGTGGGAGGATCTTGTGAGAATTTTCCTAAATAACGTACATATAGAAATCTGCGGGATGGTGTTTCTGATGATGTCCTATGTGACTAGATCCCAAAGAGAGTCTCAAATCAACTGGTGACTCCAAGTGAATCAAGCTAAAAAATAGGCATAAATAAAATTAGAACCAATACCTATGTGAAAGAAAACATAACAGAGACTTAATAGGAAGAACCAATAGGAACAACGACTTTCAAAGTGACAAAGCAAGAACTACACATAAATTTCTTAATAGGAAGAACCTACAAGTAATACAACAAGTCATTTTTGTCTTCACATTATAATTTCATAATTCACATCCAGCTAGTAATTAGTAACCAACTTCTCCATGCCTAAAATGGCTTCCATTACTTTGAAAACCATAAACTAACTACTTAAACCAAGTGTGCTATTAAAGGCAGATTACCAAATCAAGAATTTGTACAGATTAAAATTAGATTATAGCATTATGCTTCATCGCTTTGGCTTGTCAGAAGTTCGTAAGAAGATTCATAAGTGTGTTAAGCAAGTTGTTCAGAATTTCAATACAGATCTCACCCGATTTTGCTTTAGAAATTGCATAACATAAGCAAGTTGTTCCTTCAATAGAGGTCCTTCCGCAACTTTTGCCTTTAGAGCATCAACTTCAAAGAACTTGTGCTTTTAGACTATCAACATCGACAATTTGTGCTTTTAAAGCATCAATTTCATTTTGCATTTTTGATATCTTTTCATTAGCATCGGCCAATGAATATGATTTAGAATGAGAATTGTCTCCAAGGATCTGAGTTGGTGTGACGCCAAGTCCCATGCCTCGACAATGGCCAGGATGTTCTTTCCCAAAAACACTAAGAAAGGCTTCATGCACAGAAGAAGACTCAAGAACTGCCTGTTGCAATTTTTCCTACATATATTGAAGAAAGACATAAACATTTAAGATGTCTCCAATAATATGATACGTTGCAATCAAACATAGTTATACATTTATATATAATATTGGACTTACATGGTTTTGTCTCGCCTCATCATTAACAAAATCACCATTTGATTTTTATGAGCAATTCCATACATATCTGCTCTACTAAAAGGCCGCCCATGTTGCAATTCCTAAATCATTTCACCATATAAATATAATTAAACCATGCCCAACTCATAAACACAGTTCGAACATAGACACCAAATATAATTAACAGTAAGTGAATGGTTAAATAAAGAAACAGAAGAATATGTGTTGGCTCAATATAAAACTAAGATAAAAAAAAATATATAAAACTAAGATCATGCCAAACTAAGAACAATTCACTGTCTCAGCTGCCAAAATAATCATATCATGCCCCTCATTCTTGTATTTCTGAGAATTCAGTAGTGTGGTGTCCATACTTGAAGCAATATATTCTTTTACATTTATTAGCAAGACTCGTGATAGGAAATAATGAAAATAAAAGCAGCTAACAATAATTAGTTAATGATGACCATCTTAAATTACACACTGTAATAGTGTAATGTTGCTCAAATAAGGTAAAATAAAAGCATAACTGCACAAGGAGTTACATTTCCATCAGAAAGGATTAAAATTCCACAGGCATAAAACATTTAACCATACAATATTTAACAACAAACAAGGTGGCTACTTCAATTTCTTCAAACAAGCTTGTGGCGCGTAATGGGAGGCAGAGAAAAACACAGATAACTCAACCAAATTTCATTTCACTGAGCAAGAAGAAACATAGATGAGGATACCCATAGGTTTTTGATCATAAGGAAAAAGACAAGTACTGACATCAAAGTAAGCTTTATGACAAACATAATAATTATCAAGGTATATCTATATTTATATTTTATACAATATGTATTGGCTCAATATAAAAGTAAGATTATCAGCTGCGCCCAAGATAGTCCAAAATGGAATGACCCTATATTTTTTGCCTGTCATTTTAATTAAGTTTTGAACACAGCTACTGCAATAATACTATGACAGGAAATATTTCAAAGTCTATATCAAAGTATAGATGGAATGTTATATCCAAGGGAATGAGATATGATACCAGCTCATGTATCTTTCTGGCATATGACTTAGTCCCTAATGTATGGGGAACTCATTTGCTTCAAGATTGTCGAAGATTTTGGTTAGCTATTGCCTATAAACAAAATCATAATAATTTAGTATCTAGAACACAACAAAAATTTGTTCACCCACACAAACAAGGAATCAAATTACACCATATTTTCCCTTCTTACCATTGTTTTAGGGTCCAGCCTATACTCCAAATACATCCTCCAATGATCTTCGGTAATGTCCGGTGGTGGGTTCCGAGCATTTTGTTCAGGACTAAGCTCCCAGTTATAATGCTCTTTAAAAAGCTTACAACGATTGTCCCGCCATTTCTTTCCCAAGCTGGTGAAAACCCATTTCCTGTGACCTCGATCATTTACCACAAATTTCTCCTTTAATACAAATACAATAAAAGATGTTAGTAACGAAACAGAAATAACAATAAAATGTATTAAGTAATTATGCTTAATACCTTTATAGAAGTCTCATAAACACTCTTTTTGTAATCCATAGGGACTTCACGCCATTGCTTGTACAAAATAGGGAAATTGTCAAAATTGCTTGCAAGAAAACCCAAAAACCCTCCTAATAAACCAGCAACTGTTCCAACTGCTTGAGTTCTTTCATTCCATTTAGTGAGAACTCTAAATCCTAGGTAGTTTGGAATCAAATCTCGCACTTTCAGACTTCTTTGGCTGCGATTACCCTCCTCATCTAACACAAAATAAATCAAAATATTACCGAAATATAAATAATGGAAAATCCACCACCTAATTATAGTTAATATACCAATAACATCCACTATCCATTTTGGGATTAGCCTTGGGTTGACTTGAAGATGAACCTTCTGTGATACCAGGTTCATTTGGAAAGGGCACATCCTCGAACTCGGGAATGTCATCTTCCAAAGATGAAGATATGTTAGGCATAGACGCCCTTTGGGGTATCGGTACCCTACGAGAAGTTCTCACAGAAGATCCACGTTCTTGAACTAGTGTGGGTTGACAATTACGGAGACCTGCATATCTTCTTGTAGGAGGCATACATACCAACAAAAATAGACAAAAATTGAAATAAAGAATAACGCAGACACCAATTGGCATTTCAATCAGTAGGAAAATCCCAAAAACTGAAATAAAAAGTAATAAAGAATAAAGAAAGGAAAAATAGCAACGATTCATAAAACCATATCTTGATCATGTGGAATATTACATGAAACAGTAACAATTCACAAAATTTCATAGTTCAACTAAAAGAGTCAGGAACAATATTACATGGAATGAACTACTCTTGCCGATCACATTTATAAAACCATATCTTGATCATCATCATCGATATTTTCCTTAACAGTTGAACTTTCAGGCTCATTATCTAAAACTACTCCAGCCAAAGGAATGTGTGTATTATCATCCCAGAAAAATTGTTCCAAATTTTGTGATGGGTATGTCTCATTGGATGCCACAATTTCATTCTCATCTTCACCCATGTCGTACAAGTCTCTTGGTTTCAAATGAACTGGTATACTCCAACCTTGTTCATTCTCATCCTCTACATAATAGACCATTTGAGCTTCGAAAGCTCTAATGTATGGTTCATCATCTTCATGTTCTCCACTAAAGCCCAACTTATCCATCTTCATGCCTCTTGGATTAGTGATATTAGCCCATTCACATTTAAACATGACTACCGACAAGCCATTATAGCTCAACTCAATGATGGCTACTAACCTTCCATAGTAAGGCACCCCTCCAAACCTCATTTGGGTATCACTACTGCTTGAATAACTTCTCGTTCCAAACATGCCAAAAACTCCACTATTTTGATTTTTTAAAAACTTGTCTCGTTCTAAGGTCCGAAATTTGTATCCATTAACATTAAATGCGGTGAACCTTGTAACGCCCCAAATAATTTAATTATTTATTTAATTAAATTATTCAGGTATTGTATTGGTATAGTCATATTAAAATAATAATATGGTACTTCATTTAAATCAAGGGGTGGTGTTTAGTAATTAAGTAAGTGGTAGAAAGAGGCCCGTGACCCAAGAACCCATAATATAGGCGCTAGGGTTAGAGCCAATGCACATTGGGAGAGAAAAGGAAAAGGAAAGAAAAAAAAGAGGGAGATCGCGAAAGAGAGAAGAGGGAGCGGCGCTCAAGGAGAGAAGGAGAGGGAGCTCTTGTTGCTGTGGTTCTTTGGAGTTTCGTGGAAAGAATCTTGTACTCGGCAAAACTCTAAGGTAAGGGTGGGGTTCTATCTTTATAATGGGATATATGATGGGTGTTAAGTGGGAGATAGGCTCTATGTTGCCTCCTTGATTGTGTTTGGTGTGTATTTGGTGAATTATGAATGTTGTTTGAATTGGTGGCTGAATTGTGATGGTTATTTGTGTTGTTGAATTCACTGTTTTGAGATGATCTGATATAGGTTCGGTATTTTAGTGACTGAGAACGTTTTACTGATTGAAAAATTATGTGGTCTGTCATTTTGAAAATAATTAAGATTGAATGCTTGTTTATTTGGCACCGATTTGATCGCATTCGGAGTTGTGTAGCTCTAGATATAGGCTCCAAGTTAGGGTAATATTCTGGAGGCATTCTGGACCCAGGTTCTGTATTTTTAAAACTGGGAACTTTCAGTTTGTCCAAAAATTATGGGACATATTTAGTAAGAATATAGACTTAATTTTGGTCACTTTGGCACTGGTTTGGTTAAATTTTGAGTAGTGTAGCTCGAGTTATGAGTGTCCCAAGTCAGGTCAAATTTCTGGAATTAAACTGGGTATAGGTTCAGTGTTTCAGGTCGTGTGTCCTCAATTGAACTCCATTTTGAACGATTCTTGTCCAATTAGAAACTATACTCAAATTACTTTGTTAGGGCTAAAGTTTTGTTCCATTTGGTCAAGTTTAAGTCAGTTTAGAGTGATTTGAAGTGGAACGACAAAATCTGTCCAGTCTGGGAACCATTCGGATTGTTTCTAAAAACTGTACTAATTGGCTCATTGTTTTGAAACTCTAAAGATATATTCAGAAACTACACATCCGCAGCTTTCCAACGAGTGGTATTTTGTAACTTTTCTATGTCGTTTGCTATTTTAAATAATTCTCCGAAGTAGGTGCACTGTTGTAGGAAACCATGCACCCGTGATGTTGTTGTATATTGATGTTGTTTGTAAACTTATTGGTGCTTTCGGTGTTAGTGGTAATGCGATAACAGGTGATGTGTCTATTTTATTGACTAAGGTGATAGGTGATGGGTCTATGACCAGTTGTTGATGTTGGTGTTGTTGTGTCAATTAGATGTCATGGTTGTTGATTGTCTCTGGTGCATTGTTCATGGTGTCGCATACATCTCATAAGCATTATTTTGGTGATTGAAGGCTTCGGCCTTAGAGCTATAGGTGATGATGATGATGCTCAATAAACTTGGTGATGATATAGGTGATGATGCCCTAGTTGGCTATTTTATGGTGATGAACGGTACCGCATGCATATACCCGTTGGTGTGGTTTGCATCTCATTCATTTACTCATGTCATTGGTGATGTTCATTAATAGTTGTATATTGATGTTGTTGTAAAGTGGTGGATATAGTGCTTTGTAACTCTAGCTTATTGCCTATCATACATGCTATTATATTGTCGATATCTCACCCTTCTCGCTTGAATGTTACCCTCTGTTGGTAACGCGTGCGGTGGCCGCGTGTGAAGGCTTGTCTACCTTCGCCAGTCGAGTTGGTGTCGTCGCTCTGATACGTAGCACTCAGGGGGGGGGGGGACGAACACTAGTCTTATTAGTTGTCTTTATTATTTGATTGTTGGATTTTATCTTATTGGTGATGTAATGATTATTTCGTGAAAACCCTTATTTTATTCCGCTGCGTGATGATAGAGTTACTGTTATGTGGACTAACTCTGTCTGCTTTGTGACGCCCTCATCTTCTCTCTGATCATCTTAACCTTCTCGGTAGTCTCTCTAACCAACTCGGGTCCTAACACAACCCTCTCTCCTGTTTCATGCCAACATAGTGGAGTCCTACACCTATGGCCATACAATGCTTCAAATGGTGCCATTCCAATACTTGAATGATGACTGTTGTTGTAAGTGAATTCTATCAATGGTAGATACGAATCCCACACACCTCCTTGCTCAAGCACACAAGCTCTCAATAAATCTTCTAAGGACTGGATAGTCCTCTTGGATTGACCATCAGTCTGAGGATGGTATGCCGAGCTCAAACGCAACTTGGAACCCAACGCCTCTTGTAAACTCTTCCAAAATTCCGAAGTAAACCTTGGATCTCTCATGCGATACAATACTCAAAGGGATTCCATGAAGCTTCACAATGACATTGATATAAATTTACGCTAACCTCCTAAGACTGGGTATGTGATGTTAATAGGAATAAAGTGTGATGACTTTGTCGACCTATCAACAATCACCCAAATGGTGTCAAACCTCTTGTTGTCCTCGCAACCCGGTTACAAAGTCCATGGAAATGCTTTGTCCCACTTCCATTCGGAATATGCAACGGTTGCATCAACCTGCCGCTTCGGTGCTCCACCTTTGACTTCTCGGCAAGTCAAACAAGCATAGACGAAACGAGCTACATCCTTCTTCATTCCTTGCCACCAGAATAATTTCTTCAAGTCTTGATACATCTTCGTAGCTCCTGGATGGATACTCAACCGACTTCTGTGACACTCCTCCAGAATTGCCTTCTTGATCTCCTCATCATCAGGTATACATATCCGACCTCTGAACCTCAACAATCCTTGCGCATCCAACTCAAAATCTTTGTTATCAGCTCGCCCAACTCTCACAAACACATCAACCAACTTCACATCAACCATCTGTGCTTCCCTTATACTAACCATGAACTCATTGGTGATCTTCAACATCCCCAACTTAACATTCCGAGGTGTTACTTCACATACTAGGCTCAAACCTCTAAACTGTTCAATCAATTCTAGCTCCTTTACCATCATCGATGACATATGCAGAGATTTCCTACTCAACAGCCAGATCGGCTACAACATTGGCCTTCCCAGGTGATAGTTCGGACCAAGTCATAGTCCTTCAATAACTCCAACCATCTCCTCTCGCCTCATATTCAATTCCTTCCGATCAAACAAGTACTGCAAACTCTTGTGATCACTAAACACCTCGAACCTCAAACCATAAAGGTAATGCCAATTTGGAGAAACCTCAATGAATCTTCTCAGAGTAACCGGCTAACCCCAAGCTCCTCACTTCGTGGCTGACTTGGGTGCCTCCCACTTCAACACGACTTCAATCTTTGAAGGGTCCACTGCAATCCCATTCTTTGGAAATCACATGGCCTAGGAAACTCACTTCCTCAACCAAAACTCACACTTGGATAGCTTCGCATACAGACTTCTTCTCCTTCTTCGTAACCTTCAAAGACTACCCCCAAGTGCTCGGCATGCTCTTCTCGCGACTTGGAGTAGACCAAGATATCGCCTATGAACACTACCACAAACCGATCTAAGTACTCATGGAAAATACGATTCATATACTCCATGAATACCCCGAGCATTAGTGACACCGAATGGCATTACTAAGTACTCGTAGTGTCCATACCGGAGTTCTAAAAGCCGTCTTTGGTACGTCTTAGTCCTTCACTTTGATTTGATGGTAGCCCGACCTCAAATCAATCTTGAAAAATACCCGAGCACCCACTAATTGATCCATCAAATCGTCAATTCTTGGTAGTGGATACTTTTTCTTAATTGTAACCTTGTTCAAGTATGTCGTAGTCCACGCACAACCTCATGCTTCCATCTTTCTTCTTCACTAGCAACACAGTGCTCCCCCACGGTGACACGCTTGGTCTCACGAATTTCCTTTCTAGCAATTCTTCCAACTGCTTCTTCACTGCATGTACTCGGATGCGGACATCCTATAAGGTGCCATAGACACCCTGGTCTTGTTCGAGAATCAATTCTATGGTGAACTCGATCTCTCTCTCGGTGGCACATCAGAATTTCTTCAGAAACACCTCGGCAAACTCTCTAACCACCGGATCTTCAATCTTGACTTGATTCTCTCTTTGTAATGACGCCCATAATGCAAACAGAGTAACCCCTTCTCCTAACAACTTGCGCACTTGTCTAGCGAGAAGTAAAGTCGATTCCTTCACCTCGGTAGCGGGAAAACTAACCGATCTCTCAACAAGAATTGATATGAACATGGTTGTCTACCAACCACCCATACCAAGGATGACGTCCATTCCCTCTAGTGGTAAACAAATTAAGTTAACGGTGAAGTCCCCGCCGAATACAATCGGTGGGCACTTCGAACATACCGTAGAGAGGTAGTCATCAACCCTTAGCCGAGTGTCAATGACCATCTCCTTACCAATGAAGACAACACTAAACTCGGTCTATTAGCACACATGGCGTAAAAATGAAGGAATGAGTTGCGCGGTATCTATAATTGCAACTAGAGGAACACCGTTGATATAACACGCACTGTGATTTCGCTTCTCTACCTCGGACCCGGCTAATGCAAACACTTTCCCACGCCTCTCTCTCTGCTTCTTGGCTTTGGACACTTGGGACTGATGTGCCCCATCTCTCCACAATTGAAACAGACTATCTCCTTTCGCCCACACTCAGCAGCTAGGTGGCCCTCCTTGCCACATCTATAACACCTCTTCACCTCAGCCTTGCACTCCTTCGCCTTGTGCCCAGGCAATCCACACTTGTAACAGGTCAGAATAGCAGGAGCGTCTCCCCTACTAGGCTTTCCTCTCCCTGCAGAATTCCCCCTTCCTCTACCACCAGAATGGTCGTAAGGTTTCCAACGGTACTGAGGTTGAAAAGTCTTCTTATCTTTCCCAGCTCGGCTAGTAGCCACACTATCTTCTTCATAAATTCTACAACTGTCCACCAACTCGGAATACACCCTTATCCTTTGATACCCAATTGCCTGCTTGATCTCAGGCTTCAAACCGTTCTCAAACTTGATACACTTGGAGAACTCTGCAGTCGGTCCAATGTAATGGGGGTAAAACTTTATCAGCTCGGAAAACTTGGCAGCATACTCCGACACGGTCATGTTACCTTGTTTGAGCTCCAAGAATTCCATCTCTTTCTTTCCTCTCACATCTTCGGGGTAGTACTTCCTCATGAATTCTTTCTTAAAATTCTCCCATGTGATCTCCTCCTCTGCAGCTTCCAGTCTTGGAAGAACTCCAAGCCACCAGTCGTCGGCTTCCTCAGCGAGCATATGAGTCCCAAACCTCACTTTTTGCTCATCGGTGCAATCCATCACTCTGAATATTCTCTCTATTTCTTTCAACCATGCTAGAGCCCCATCAGGATCATACCTCCCCGCAAGGTAGGAGGATTCTCCTCTGGAAAATAGCGAGCCTACGAGCTCCAAATCATCGGCATTCTGGCGAGGTCGATTCCCATAGCATTTGCCATCGCCTCAACGCAGCTAGAGCCTATAGCGGCAAAGATCATCTCTTCCACTTTCTTCTAGCCATTCTTACTTCACCGATCACAATCAAGAATCGGTTTAGAACGAGCCTAAGACTCGAGGCTTAAGACACTTAGACTCAATACTTGGTCGGACAAGACCGAACTTATGCTCGATACCAACAATGTAACACCCCTTATCTAATCAATTCGATCTACTAAATTAAAATCGAGTTTCAAAATTCCACTCAAAGGAGGGCTACATTTGATGATTTAAAAGGAAAACAGAAATTCAATTAAGTTCAAACAATTTGCACTGAAGATTGTACTAAACATGTAATCATGCGCATCACATCGGCAAAAAGGGTCTAAGCCCATAACATAAGGCACCTCGGCCAGTAAGACATCAAGTCATAATACTTAGTAAAAAGTTAAAACAAAATGTGATAGTTTTAGTTCAAAAGACTATCCAGCAGAAAGTACACAAGATCGGCATAAGAAGCACTAAAATCTACTCGGCCCCAACCCAAAGGTTACACGTCCAGAGCGCATACAACCGACTTGAGCTAGGCACAACTATCACTCATGTGTACCTGCCGACATGAGAAGCAACATAAAAGCAGCTAGGGTGAGTCTCTTAACACAAGTAATATAATGTGAAGAAACTTAAGGTTAGAGATAGCACTAAAGCACCTCGGTTCAATTTAATCTGACCACTCACCGATAGTTCAAATAACCACAACAATTATCAATCACCAAAAACACATTAAATTATGAAATGTATGCATGTATGCAACCCAACCACGAGCATTATGCAATGAGGTACCTCCACTGTCGTTATTTAGCCTATCGGCTCTCCGTCGTTATTTACTCCGTCGTTATTTGATATGGAGACCAAGTCCTACCACATCGAGGCCGAAACCTCCTCCGTCGTTATTTGATATGGAGACCGAAGTCCTACCACATCGAGGCCGAAACCTCCTCCGTCGTTATATGCACATGAACATGTGACTTCATGACAAATGCAATCACACACCAATCAATCATAACGCATGTGAATGCTTACACCGTCGTTCACCGTCGTTACTCGCTCGTTCTACTCGCTGCTTCTACTCCGTCGCTCACACTGACGTCCACACTGGTGTGTGGAAATGCCACATACACTTGAGTGCAAGTATACACTGTCCAAAAACAAGTAGTAAAAAGATCGAACCCACAGAGATTGAAAAACTCACTTTTAAAACAAATATAAAGTAATAAAGTGTAAAGTCACTAAGTAACAAAATAATTTTGGATTTTGTTTGATGATCACAACTAAGTTAGAAAGAAAGCAAAGTAAAAAATGTTGATAGTGTAAAAGAGAAAAGCTAGTTGGAATGTCTTCATCAAGTGATTTACTTATAAGTGTATGATGCAGTATGTGATGCAGCTGCACTGAATGCCGTTGCATTAGCTATGTGCCTTTCGGTCACTTTCTTCAGAGTATCATTACCAGCTCTTATGATCCTTGTTCTATGCAGTAAAGAAAGGGGTGTTAGTGCCAATCTTGCCTCCTAACAAGTATTCACTTTGCTTAAGTGAATTCACTCTTGTATTTTAAGTACCCACAATTATCCTATGGACTATACTATCCTATGTCTAGGACTTAGCATGGTTTTTGTAACAGCCTGGGTCCACCACCCCAGCGCTATTACTCAAAGAACTTCTCTACCCCCGTAGAATTTTTGCCTTCCGTGGGAATCGAACCTCGTACCTCATGTACATTTCCCTCGCATTCCCACTACCAATTGAGCTAGCTCAATTGGTAGTGGGAAAGAGTGGAACTTTGTATTTGAGCCCCATGTACAAGGTTCGAATCCCACGGAAGGCAAAAATTCTACAAGGGGGGTAGAAAAGATCGTGAGGTAATAGCGCTGGGTGGCCGCCATGTGGACACAGGGCCATTACAAAAAAGGCGCTTTTTATTATGTAACACTGGTCCACACACATGCGCTATTACTCAAAGAACTCTCTCTACCCATGTAGAGTTTTTGCCTTCAGTGGGAATCGAACCTCGTACCTCATGTACATTTCCTCGCATTCCCACACTACCAATTGAGCTACTAGCTCAATTGGTGAGTGAAAATGCGAGGGAAATGTACATGAGGTACGAGGTTCGATTCCCACGGAAGGCAAAAACTCTACATGGGGTAGAGGAGTTCTTTGAGTAATAGCGCTGGGGTGGTGGACCCAGGCTGTTACAGTTTTCACAAAGTTTTCTTTATGTAAAACACTCACCCATATTAGTTCTTGAGTTCTTAATTGTAAGCCATGTCTGGTCATTTACAAATCTACTTATTCTAAGTGATCAAGTTCAAAATAAGTTTTGAAAAGATTATCAAGCAAGAACTAAAGTACAAACATACATACATGCAACATACTTACTTAAAAGCTCATTAAATGATTAGAACATTCCAACTAAGAAAGGTTTAGCTAACAAGAGACATTGCAAGATATATATAAATAGACGTTGCGACCTGGGCCACATAGGGCACTGCTCTGAAGGACCACTTGTGGTCTATAAGGGTCTGAGGGATCAACCTGGTGATCTGTGATACGATATGAAATCAACGCTTAAAGCGCTGATATTAGAGGAACAAAATATAGGGACTGACACTTTATGTGTTTATCCGAGCACACCTAACGAATGCATCTACTGAGAAGGGGAAAACCAATCTACGTTTGATGAAGCAATTAATGGTGCAAGCATTGATTGTTATCTGGTAGGATGTGGAATGACTTTTTCCCTTTTCTCTTTTTGCTTATTGCTTTTCGCTTTTTTGTTTTTTTTAAAAAAAATGATGAATGCCAAATGTGAATATGATGCAAATGAAATGCTCGAGTGAAAATGCTATGGTGTATGAGGTGATGATATGATATGATATGAGTGATTGGGGTATAGAAACATTTTTGGTAATGATGAGATGTGAGACTTTAGATGCGAGAAGGAGAGGTGAATATTGATCATTCTTTGAAAAAAAATAGTTTTGATTCAATACTTCAGCAATCTCAATGTTGTTATTTACAGACACTGATGTGAAAAAGTATTTGCAAGCTCGCTCATTTTTCTCTTCCATTTTGATGCCCCATGATGACCGAAGTTTTGGCCCACACAGCTAAATAAGTGGATTTCCAACATCATATGATCAACTTGTGTTTTCTCTCTCTGAAGCATTGTTTTGTGAAGATGTATAGTAGTGCGAATATAGATGAATGAGTCAGTTAACTTGGGGTTCTAAAGACCTAGGGTGTGGACATTTGTGGCACATGAAGGGGTGAATGACTGACTGGTCTTTGTCAAGGTCATGAAAGGTAGGTTTTCGCAAGCCAAGAAATGCAGGACTGCCCCAATTTAGATTTGATGACGGTGAGTGAATAACTTGCCCCTATCTAGGGGTGACAAGCTAGGGGTGTAGAAGATGATGAAATGGGAATGCATTGACTTTGGACTCCTATCTAGTCCATTTTGACCCCGAGACCGCAAGAACCGCTTTGAGAATCGGAAAGCCGACTCAAAACGTCCAAATGATCAAAGACAGGTTTTTAGTGAAATGGGCCTCGAACGCTTTGACCCAAAAGATCACTTAACCCGCCAATTATCTGCTCCCCTAATCTTCACCTCTCAACCCCTTTTATATCCAATTTATAGGGAGCTCTTGTTTCTTGTGAGCAATGTGGGACTAAAACAAGGTAGAGAAAGCAATTCCCCTTTAAAACACAATTCCTGTTTTTCTCAAACCTGTCACCGGAAAATTGCAATTCCGGATTCGTTAACTGTTGGGTCGTCTTCCTTTTATGACAGTAGGTTCGTGAGACATATATCTCCGCTTTCACCGTTCGGATCGTCGAAACGAGGTCTGAGGAGAGAGAAATTGCCTTCGCAATAGCTGCAGTTTTTGGTCCGTTTTTCTCAAACCCCTCACCGTAAAAGTGTGATTCCGGATTCGTTAACCATTGGATCATCTTCATTTTTCGACAGTAGGTTCGTGAGACATATATCTCCACTTTCACCGTTCGGATCATCGAAAAGAGGTCCGAGGAGAGAGAAATTGCCTTCGCAATAGAGCTGCAGATTTGGGTATTTCATCTTTTTGTTCTTATTTTGTAAGCTCTTGTGCTTTGCTTCACTTGCTTTTTCAATTACTCAAAGAGGGTTAGAAGGAAATAACATGTGGGATGATTGACCAAGAATCAAATCATGCATCTTTATTTCAACTTTATATTAATTGTGGTTGATATGCACAAACTACTTATATTTTACTTGAGTACATAGAAACGTTTGTTGCACATACACTACTTAATAAAATAAAATAAAATATTACAATGATATAAGAACTCGGACAAAATTGGTATAACAGTCTCAAAAATATATAATTTATTTTGTCCACCAATGACAAATAAACGACCTAACTGGAAAAACCAAGATTTTTATTATAATGTCAAGGGAATGTATAATTTCGTTCCAAAATGCATAAATTAAACAAAATTGCTGACATTCCAAAAGCATGAAAGGGCTGGTGGGCCACCCAGTTATTAGAAATTTGAAGAATCTCATTACTCCGAATCCGAGGAAGAAGCAGAATCATAATCAGTACCATTCTCATAGATTATCTGAAAATAGACTCTTCCTGTCCCTGGTCGTGTTTTTTTGCGACCACTACATTTGTTTGCTGTAGTAAATTCCACACGCATTGCACAATGTCTGTAGAACATAGATTTTTTTTTTACAGTTTTAGTTTTTTGAATAACTGATGTATCTGATCTTAATATAAACTATACATTTTACATATGATACTCATGATAGGATAGTGATTAGAATATTATAATTACCTTTGATCCTAGAGGACACATGGCGCCACATACGAAGTTTTTCGTGACTTGCAATGAATATTTGTGCAAATCTTTGTATCGTCAATCGGGTGAGCTCGTCCACGGCGGCGGTAGCGGCGACGCCCAACCATGGTGACACCTTGGTAGCCTTTGACATGCAGAAAGTCGATAAAACGCAAGGGCGGTCGGACATCCTCATCCTCATCATCGTCTTCATTATCATCATCATCATCATCAGAATCTTCACTTGAAGAGTAGTCAAGAGAAGATGAATCATCTTCAGCTTGAGCAACTTGACTGCTCCTGTTATCTTCAGCTAGAGGAACTACTTCATTGTTCCCATTATCTTCAACTAGAGGAACTTGATTGTTGCCATTATCTTCAGCTAGAGGAACTTCATTGTTCCCATTTTCTTCAACAGTTTTGGCCACGTCCTGTTCTCAAACAATGTTAATTATAAGTAATTGAATCAATTTTGTTCCCAGTGCTAATGATGATTTATAAACCAACATGTGGGCCAAGCAAACAACACCTCAAAAAACAATGTCTAGACATGTAGGACAAAGCGAACAATACCTTTCGACCAAAAAAAAAGCGGATACCTCTATTTCGAGGTTGAACATTGGCATTATAAGTAAAAGATGGGTCACATATGAGAACTCATAAGGCCAGCCTTGATTGGGAGTCTATTGTTCTTGCCATCGACAAACCCTAATTTGTTTTGGCCACAAGAGCGAGAATCATAGATTGACGCCATGTGAGGCAATTGGCACCATCAAGTGGTTGAGAAACAAGTACTAACTCATGGTTGTAAGAGTGGTGAATGGGTAGAGGATTTTGTTGTTCTATAGTGAAGATGACGACTTGAAAGGATGAAGACTTAAAATGATGAAGAACAAAAAAAAACAGATTGATGAAAGCAGAAAAGAAATGTAACTGAAGCGAAGAAAAATTGATTCGAAAGAAAGAATCAAGCAAGGAAATGGAATGAAGAATCAGAATTTGGAAAACGAACAAACTTCTATCTGACATCAATGGATGACGAGGGCGGGGAGCGATCGTGGTGGCCGAAAGTTGGCACACACAAAAAGTAACTCATGTTTGGAATATTGTATTTTAATCCTTCATATTTACGAAAGGTCAATTTAATCATTCATATTTGCAATATCAACTTAGTCTCTGATTTTAACAAGGTGTTTCAATCTAGTTTTTTTATTTTGCAAAATAGATGGACTAAAATGATAAATAGAGGTGCTAAATTGAAATAGTTTTACAAAAGTAAAGAACTAAGTTGATATATTGTAAATGTCATGATCTAAACTAAACTTTTATGAAATTTCATGAATAAAATTGTCTAATTAATAACTCTTATTTTTACATTATTATACATACATACATACATACATACATACATATATGAAATACTAGTATAGATGTGTTATATACAATGTGTGTGGCAGTAATTACTAGGACTTACTTGAGTGTTGTTCTCATTGGAATCCAAATCCTCCTCTGTGCATGGAATATTAAGGTCAAAATCATACTTGGGCACTCCAGCATCCATTCTCGTTCCACAAAGTTGTGATTTGATGAATCCAATACCTGCGAGGAAAAATAATAAGAACTTTAAATATATATAATAAATCCATACACATGCATTAGAACTGTTTGTTATAGATTAAAAAATAAGTGATTTCGTCGTTAAATAATTTAGAGATTTTTAAGTAAATCGATGTGTAATATCAAGAAAATTATTCTTTTTTTAAAAAAAAAATCTATCATTCATAAAAAAAAAGACTTTTATGATAAAAAAATCAAAACACAGTTTTTAGATTATTTTTAAATTCTCATTTTTATAAAAAACTAATAGTCATAATCAATTTACCGATGAATCGTATTGACACTAATAGTCAAAACCAACATTAATGACGACAATAACGATAAGAAATAACACCAAGAAAAATAAAATAAAAAAATCTAAAGATCTATTCTTCATTGTGTTACTATTTTAGCTAAATTTGAGAGCTCTGCTAGGGCAACCGTCTAGTCTGCAAGGTAGCCGCCACCATGACTGAAGACCGTCCACCGTCGCGAGAGGAGGAGGACCTCCGTGAACGTAGCACAAATAAAGTGAAAGGGGGAGAGCACCCCTTCTCCAATGAGTCATATGTGCCCCTTGATTACTCTGATATCTATGACGATATAGAAAAAGAAGAACTACCAAAGCGGTCATACAAGGCAACAATCTTAGGAATCATGGAAGAAGACAAAGAGGCAACAAGTGCAGCCACCGGAGACAAGAATCCTGCTACTGATTATGGTAAATACCATATAGGGGATATGAACCTCCAGATTGTCGAGAAGAAGCATGGTGGATATGATTGTCCTGAGATTGTTATTCCCCCACATGCAGAAGAACGTCTATTGAGGCCTTGGAAACAAGGTCTAATCGTCAATTTGTTGGGTAGAAGAATTGGCTTTAAGGCGCTGGAAAATCGGTTGAACCAACTGTGGGTCAAGAAAGGTGTGATAATATTGTTGACCTTGGCTGTGATTTCTTTCTTGTTTATCTATCGTCCCAAGAGGATTATGAGAAAGCCCTTAGTAATGGACCCTGGTTGATATATGCCACTATCTCATTATCAGAGAGTGGCGTCCTAATTTTCGCCCGCAGAAAAGGAGGGTAGAATGTGTTCTTTGTGCAGGTCCGTTACCAGAGCTCCCAATAGAATATTATGACTCAGACTTTCTCTTTTTCTTAGGGAATAGATTCGGTCGAACCGTCAAAGTTGATCAGACAACCTCCTTGATGGCACGGGGGAAATATGCAAGACTGTGTGTTGAAGTGGATCTGAACAAGCCTCTCCTAGCATTGTTTGAAATCAAAGGCCACATATGCAAAATAGAATATGAAGGACTCCACTTGCTGTGTCTAGCTTGTGGCAAATTCGGACACCACAGAGATCAATGTGTGGAACATGTTAAGGCAATCAAGTGACCAGCCGTGGGGACCACCAAGTCTCAACGGGGACCACTGGTCCGGTTTTAGCGCCTAGACCACCAAATGAGATGGATTTGGATACCACCAAGCCCAATAACAATGGGCCGATTGGTTTCCATCCTACAAGGCCTCCTGATCCAAATGGAAATATTAATTCTTCCACCCCCACTTCTACTAGTAATGCTGATGATGTGGGAATGATCGACTCCGATGAGTTTATGGATGCTCAGGAGCAAGGGGAGACAACAACTAGTGATTCAGAGATGGAGGTGGTCCTTGAGACCCCACGTCTCTGATTTTTTCCTCATGTTATTAGCTCACTTCCTCCTAATTAGTATTAATGAATTTAAATTATATACTAATTTGGAATTGTAGTGGCGCTGCTAGCCTTGCTTTATTCCAGAATTGCAAGCAATTTATTGATGTGCATAGGCCGAAGATTTTTGTGATTATGGAGACTCGTAGTGACCCTACCCGTCTGAAGAACATATTTAGGAGACTTGGGTTTGATGGTTTCACGTACGCTGAGAATCGGGTTTTTGGTGGAGGTATTGTTACAGGTTGGAAGACTAATCTGGTGGATCTTTTGGAAGTCTTTAATGACTTCCAATTTATTCACTATCAAATCACCATGCAAGACGGTTGGAAATGGTTTTTTTCCCCAACGTATGCTAGCCCCAATGATGATTTGCGTCGTGACTTATGGAATTCCTTTTTTAATATTAGTAGTAGTATGGATGGTTAGTGGTTGATAGCAGGTGATCTGAATAACATAGTGGACTCAAGTGAAAGGAAAGGGGGTGGTAACCCAAATCTTGGCATACAACAACTCTTCAAAGATAGAATTCAACGGTGTCAGCTTCTTGACCTTGGTTCTGTAGGGCCTAAATTCACTTGGAGGGGTCCTCGTAGTGGTTTGGCTGATCGTTTATTCATGAGATTGGATAGGGCCTTATGTAATGACAGATGGCACGTAGCTTTCCCGAATGCTTTTGTTAGATTCCTCCCTCGGGTAAAGTTCTCTGATCATCATCCAATTTTTTTGTGCTTGCATGGTAACGATCAAGACCGTAGGGAACGACCATTTCGTTTTGAAGTGCCTGGTTAACGCATACATGCTTTAAGAGAGACATGGAGACTTGGTGGAAGACCTCGGACGCTTTTGATCGCAAGTTGAGTTCTCTTGAAGGTAATCTCATGGAATGGAAGCGGAATACTTTTGGTTGCGCTCAATCCAAAAAGCGTTCCCTTCTAGCTCGGCTTGCAGGTATTCAAAAACAATATCACAATGGCAGCAACAACAGGTTTCTTATTCAACTTGAGAAATCTCTTCATCATGAATTAAATGATATTCTTCACAAGAAGGAGCTCATGTGGTAACAAAGATCTAGGACGTGGTGGTTACAAGATGGAGATAGGAATACAAAATACTATCAGATCAAAGCAACTAATAGGAAGAGAAAGAATAGAATTCATCTTCTTCGGGGAGACGACGGTTGTTGGTTAAATGATGAAATTGATACTAAAGCCCATGTGAACCAGTTCTTCCATAGCCTATCAAGGGGCTTCCATAAACCAATATACTAATAGGTTCGGCTTTCAAAGGTTAGATGATGATACAATAGCGCTAATTGGGAGGAATGTGGAAAAAGATGAAATTGAGAATGCTCTCTTCTCTATGAAGGCGTGGAAAGCTCCCGGGTCGGATGGATTCCAAGCGGGATTTTATCATGCTAATTGGCACAATATTGCTAATGACTTTAATGATTTTATTATAGATGTTTGGCAAGATCCTACAAAACTTGGGCAAGTTAACTTGACAGATATTTGCCTTATCCCGAAAGTTGATAAGCCGGAGTTTGTCTCTCAATTCCGTCCAATTTCGCTTTGTAATGTCTCCTACAAGGTGGTAACCAAGATGATTGTAAATCGCCTCAAGCCTTTTATGCCCGCTATTGTCTCTCCTTATCAAATCAGGTTCATTCCGTCTCGTAGCATTCATGGAAATATCGCGGTGGCTCAGGAGCTTCTTCATAGTATGAAGAAGATGAAAGGGAGGAATGGGTTTTTTGTTGTCAAGGTTGATCTAGCCAAAGCCTATGATAGAATTCGTTGGAGTTTCATTGAGGAGGTTCTTCATGAAATCGACCTTCCTCCTAAAATCATTGATATCATCATGCATGGCATCACCAGTGTCAAGACCAATGTTTTGTGGAATGGCATTAGATTTGAGTACTTCTCTCCTCAAGGTGGCATTCGACAAGGTGACCCTATTTCTCCTTACTTATTTGTCTTCTGTATGGGCAGACTGACGCACCTTATTGCGAAGTAAGTTAAAAAGCGCAATACGACGCCTATTAAGGCCGTGAGGCAAGGTCCGGAAATTTCTCATCTTATGTTTGCCGATGATCTCCTTCTTTTGGTAAAGCCACGAGAGGAGAACATGCACAGTGTGGTTAATACCTTGGAAACTTTCTGTAATGTTGTTGGGCAGATGGTAAGCAAAGAGAAGACTCATATCTTCTTCTACAAAAATGTGCAGCCTCAATTGCGCAACTAGTTAGCTCGTGTAACACCCCATTTTACGTGCAGTGTGATTCTTTTATTATGTGCTTGTTTGATGAATTATTTTAGTTTGATATGATTATATTATTATTTTAATTTATTGTGTTTTTAACTATTAAAATTAGTTGAAATCAATTTTAAATGTATTTTACATGATTGTTATAATATATTTATTTTATAAAATATTAGTTTTTGGAATATTATTTATTATGAAAGTTATTTTGGGTTAGTGAGGTGTTAAAATAATGGTTGTAGTGAAATTGGGGCTTTTAAATGATTACAAATTGAATATGTGTTTTATTACTCGCATGCACCCCCAGTTTCTTCGCTAAGTACACCCCCTGCGAATCATTTACTTCAGAGCGCAGCCAGGCCCAACGAACCCTGCACAGACCCGACCCACCTACTCTTCTTCTTCTTCTTCTTCTTCTTCTTCTTCTTCTTCTTCTTCCTCAACGTGAAGCTCTCGCGCGAAAAACGGAAAACCCGCAGCCATGTCTCACCCGTTCTCACACATCTCACCACTACGAAGCCCCAAACTTCACACGGTCCCAATCGAAATTACCCATCGAGTCCGATTCCAAAGATCAATTTCACCGATTGCATCCTCTTTTTCGTGCTCTAATCCTTCCTCCATTTTCCCGACCACTCATCCACGCGAACTCTCTCCTCTCTATTCGCAAACTCACCTTTGTTTTTCCCTCAACCTTGCATCTTTGCATCCCTTTTTCATTACGTTAATCGTCACGACTTCATTATTGCGTTAATTTTGAATTTCAACGAATAATAATGAAGCGAAAAGGAAATAGTGGAAGTTCGGTTCGAGATATCACCAAAGATGACATCTCGAGACGAGCCCTTCGTAATTCGTGCATTCGGACCTTCGATAGGTGCTCTTTTTCAAACACACAAGTAATACATTAAACGAGTGGTTAATTATACATTGCCTTTTCAATGAAGCTAAAAAGGTGTTTCTTTGCTTTATATTTGAGACCGAGGCAACTAGATAGAGGGACGAGGGACGAGAAAAAATACATCGGATAGAAATTCTATTTCTGTACTATAGAACAACTCCATGATTGTATGAACCGATCTCATTGAATATATCTCTTTTATCCGAGAACACTATTTATTTGGATGATCAGAAATACTTCAAATTTGGATGACTGTAACTATATGATTCGAGGACTGTAATTAAGTGATTTGTGTCGTAGTCATCATGCTGAGTTTAGGAAGTGAATCTAGTAAGAGTTGTCTATTATATGTTAAAAGATGTCATTTAATCACCACATGAGGAACAAAAGTCGTATGCGGATGATCATAGAATTAAGTCGATAGTGAAGTTGAATTTAGAGTAATAATGGTAAATATAAGGATTTATGTCTAAGACTACTCTTAGGTGCGGTAGATGCATTAATAAATAATAGTGAATGATCAATTGACAATTAGTAGTGAATGGTTAAATAAGATTGTAACTAAGGAAGGATTCAGGGCGTGACTAGTTCTTAATTACATTATAACAATGAAAACATGATAATTGAATTTAAGAATAATTCTTAGTGATGGAAAGACATGTCGAGCTAGTTGCAAATCACGAGTAACATAAGACAATAGGTGAGTAGGGGTCCATAGCTAATTAATGACTTAGTGCTAGTTACGTCGTAACACTTTATAGCTTAACGAAGTTAATTAAGTTATAGACGATAGATGATGACGCTCGGGACATAGATGAGTAGATATGGCATTGATATAGCATGATAGTTACTCTTAATTAAGTTTAATAACTTAAGTGAGAAGGAATAGTTAGTTCTTGGACCGTCATGGACTTTTGGGCTCGGCACACACAAAAGGCGGACCATTAGACCAACTTTACATGAAGACCTCGCCCAATACAAGTAAGGCCAAGTTTCTACGAGACAAGCCAACCTTGATTCCTCTCCAACGAGAAAAACAATGAGCCAAACTCTCGGCCCATGTCGAGTAAAAGACTATTAAAGTCCAAATCTCCATGAGAGTGCTAACTTAGTACTACTCAATTAGAAAGCAAGTATCCAACAACAAATAAGGCCAAGTTTCTACGAGACAAGCCGACCTTGATTCCTACTCAAGAGAAAAACAATGAGCCAAACTTGGTCCCAACAAGCCTTCAAGGGAAAGTCGAGAGTACTACTCACGAAACGATTCAAGACCCTTGAAGAAACACGATTCCTTGGGAAACACACCCCGACCTTCCCTCATAATAGGGCAAAGTGTGCACCGAACAACTTGAGCAAAATGTCACTGGGGTAAGCCACTTAAACAGTCCCCACAAGACTGGCCGACTTGGATTCTACTTCAAGGATAAAATAAGTCTGCAAGAGACAAAGAGATAATCGCTTCGGGTACATCGAGGCAGAACGAGCTTCCCACAAAAAGGCAAGAGACAATAACGTACCCCAAAGCCAAACCAAGGGCTCAATCATAACGCCTTTCGACCACGTAAAGTGAAATTCCTTATACACTTTGGGCATATTGAACACACGCCTAAAAGGGTTATATTTGAAGTTCGAGTTAAATGAACAACGACTACTCAAGAGCCAAACTTACACAAGAGGAGCCAAGGGCCAAACGTCCAAGAGGTGAGCCACAAGCCAAGCCTTCGTGAGGTGAGCCAAGAGCCAAACCTCCATTAGGTGAGGCAAGAGCCAACCCTCCAAGGAGTGAGCCACAAGCCGAACCTTCGTGAGGTGAGCCAAGAGCCAAACCTCCATGAGGTGAGCCGAGAGCCAAACCTCCACAAGGTGATCCAAGAGTTAATCTGACATGAGGTGATCCATGCGCCGAACCTCCATGAGGTAAGCCATGCACCAAACCTTCCATAAGACAAACCACAACCGAGGACAAGTCCCCCTGGGATGAGCCGAGTCTATTTAAGCAAAGGAAGGGACGTGTAATGACGTCAAGGGCGGAAGAGATCCACACAAGACCATCTTTCATTAAATAAAGGAAACCGAACTAAACGCAAACATAGCGCATCCACTTAAGGGCCATTAATGATAATAAAATCATGCCTTGAGGGCTCGTGCCACAACTCGTCGAACGAGCATAAGGAATACCTTATTGACCTCATGCCTCAAGAGTCACCCATGCAACCATTTTGTAAATGTAAAAAGGAAAACCATCAGGTCGGCAACCACTACAAAAAAATTAAGAATCCTAAGGCCGACCTATAGCCAACAAAGCCGAACTAGGGGACTCAACCACAACATCGACCGAACACAAAGCTGAAATTCTTTAGACGCTTTGGGCATGTGTCATACCCCAATTTTGTCCGGCTTAGGTCAAAACCCTAATTTTCCCCAAAATAAATAACCAGAGGAGAAGAGAGCATCATGCATTGCATTTAGGGTTCTAAAAGTCATTTCAAAGCTTCTAAAATCATTTTTGAAGTTGGAATGCACTTCTTAAACAAATTAGGGTTTTTCAGTGCAAAAGGGCATTTTGGTCATTTTGCAAATAAAAGACAATTCCTCAAAACAAGTCATCCAACATGCATTTCAAGGTACTAGAGGTCATTCCTAGGGTGGAAAATCATTTTTGAGGTGGAAATGTGTTTCAGGTAAAAAAAAACTAGGGTTTTTAGAGTGAAAGGGCATTTTGGTCATTTCACAATAAAAACGGTCTTTTGTCCCAAATCCTTGGATAATCATCAATGATTTATTTGAGGGATATTTGTGCCCCATTGTGATTATTTTTGCGCATAAACATTAAACCTTTTGGCCTAAAAACCTAGTTTTTGGATAGAAGAGGTAAAATGGTCTTTTCCTTTGAGGTGGGTAAATAAATCAATTTTGGGATTGGTGAGATCATAAAATTCAGAGCCCAATCATTGAATCATGGATATAGCCCAAAATGGCATGAACTAGGAAGAATGATCTAGAAGGGAATATTCTAGACTCTTTTGAATTAAGGATAAGAACAAAAGTACAATTTGCAATTCCACTCACTCTCCACTCCCATAAGCTGCGAAATAACAGCCCATAATCACCCCATTTCCATTTATTTTTATTGTTTGCAATTGTATTAAATCATGGCCATTCATTCAAGTGTGAAAATCAATCCTCACCTTTCATTTGAATTAAAATGGCACTTGTGTAATAAGCTTTGTAGAAAAATACAATTGTGTAATTAAGCTTATCCTTCACCACCTCCCTTAAGCTGCACACTCCAGCCCTCTCTCTCCTTATTTTATTTCCCCTAATCCATGTGATCTTGCATCTTGACCCTTGATTCAAAATTCATCTCAAATCCTAGTGGTTTGCAAGAGTTACATTGTCTTAATTACCCTTTAAGTTTTCACTTCATATAAAAGCCCAAAATAAGACCTAGCTCACATACACACTCTCATTTTTACCCTAGCTAACACTCTTCCTCCTCTCCTCCCTCTCTTGGCCGAAATCACTCCCTCCTCCTCTTCCACTTTCTTTTCAACTTTCCTTCACCAAATCACCTCAAACACACTCTACATTCATATATCTTCTTCCTTTTATCCTTGATTCCATTTTTACATTATCAAAGGGGTTGTTTCTTCAAGGTGTTGGAGCTGTTCTTGCTAGTTCTTGAGGATTGTTGGTGTTTTTATTGCTCTTAATCTTCATTCCTACTCTTATTTAGCTTGAAACCAAGGTATACATCAAATCCTTTGCATCTTCATTCACTTTCTTGCATTAAAACCATTTTCAACTTATATTTGCATCTCATAATATCATATAATGTAGATTAGGGGCTGTTGTGGGTGAGAGCTGGTCCATCACCCACTAAATAAATTGTTCTTGTGATTATGTGTTGATTAGGTTTTATTCTTTTGATTTGCTATTTTGGTCATGCGATTTTTACCCAAATGAAAACATGTTTCCCTTTTCTTTTTTGCTTCAACTTTGAGCCTAATCCATGATCCTTTGAATATTCTTGTTCATTAAATGATTTGAAGTTGATTAATGCTTGATTAATTGTGCTAATTTTGTGAACTATGCTTGTTGTTGAATCTTGATGTTTTAGACTTGGATTTTTGTGAATATGGTTTCGGTTTGGGCTCCAATTTTGGGGTTTTAGTTTGTTTTATTGTTTATCATGTATGCATGTTTATTTATGTGATTAAGTAAATTTTCATGAAAGAATTTGATGATGTTTTTGGGCAAATAGGCCCTCGGTTTCATGCTAGCTTTTAGGGATTGGTTGTTTTGTTCATTCTTTGTATTCTTGCATGAAATAAATGGGGTTTGAGCTACAATAGGCTTCGGCCTTGTAGTCCATTATGTGCTTAGTTGATATGCTTGAACCACAAAAATAATTGTTACCAAGTCTTGTGAAAATAAAGATTGTTTCAAGGTTGTTTTGCTTTGCATATTAGAAGAAAATTAGGGTTCATGTGACTTTTATGCATCTCTTTGCTTGATCATGTGAATCCTTACCAAAAGTTTAACCTATGTTGTTTGCTTGCATTTCATGAATAAATGGTGATTTGAAGTTCATGTTCATTTCTAAATTGCATATTCACATGTTCATGCACTCATTAGCACTATGTCATGCACTCTTTTTAAATTGTTCTTGCATTCAATAATGTTGTACTTTGCATTCCATAATTGCATACTCTTGCACTCATATGCTTGCATCATTGCGCATTCAATTGTTCATAGCAACTTGTGAATACTCTTATGATTGCCTCGCTTGTGTTCCAATGGTTGTTTTGGTTTTGACTTGAAAAATGATTTGAAATGTTACATTTCTTTTCAAGCTTGAAATCCAATGTTTTTTCTCAAATAAACTTAAGGCATTTTCCTAAATAAATCATTAACCATCACTCGGCCGCTTGCTTGTTTGATCGTTAATGAGGAGTTATTAGTGGTAGTCACTCAAGCCTTTGCTTGTTTGACTATCATGAAAGCTCCCACACATTAAATAAACAACAACAAAAACAACTAATTCAAACTTCCAAAATAACACGAGCTATTAGCTCACCACCTTTTCAAAACTATTTTCAAAAGAATAATACGACGTTGTCGCCAGTGATCACTCGAAGCCATTGCTTGTTTGATTACCGCCCAACTCTCTTTTCTTTCGAGTTAATACCGAATGCCACTCAAGCCCTTTGCTTGTTTGGTGTTCGCGAACACTCGAGTCTTATTTCAAAAACTCCAAAAGCACTTTCAAAAATCACAAAGCCGTTTTCACACGCAAAACTAAGAACTACGTTGCTTTGATCCTCTCGGTAGGTGAGGGTACGTGGGGCCGGTTCATGTCCCGTCAAGCATACCTTTAAAAACCCATAAAAACGAGAACTACGTTGCTTTGATCCCTCAGCCAGTGAGGGTACGTAGGACCGGGTTCCTGTCCCGTCAAGCACGCTTTTCAAAAAAATATCTTTGTTTTGTTCCGCTTTTCAAAGATACCAAAAACATTCCTTTTTCCCGTTGTCAATAAAGCGATTTCTCAAAAAAGAAAAGAAATAAATAGAACAATATATTTCAAATCAAACACTTCAAAACCACATCAAATTAATGGTTCCCTTTCGGTAGAAAGGGCGTGTGAGGTGCTAATACCTTCCCCATGCGCAACCGACCCCCGAACCTACATCTCTAAGTTTGCGAAAGACCACCCTCTTTCCAAAAAGGTTTTTTCAATGTTTTCCTAAATAAATATTGGTGGCGGCTCTACTGATTTTCAACGTTGTCAAACTGAAAAGTCCCAAACCGGATTTTTCGGGCGCAACAAGCTGGCGACTCTGCTGGGGACTTTCTTTCTTTATTTATTTAAAGAGAGATGAGGGTCAGGCCTAATTAATTTGATGTGGTTCAAATTGTTTGATTTGAAAAATTATGTTCTATCTCTTCCTTCTCTTTTTCTTTTCTCTTCCTTTGTATGCTTGTGGTTGTGCTTATGCATGCATTCCTCAATTCCCATGATCCCTCTTCTTCGCTCCTTTTCTTGAGGTAAAACATGCATTCCCCCATTCTATTATGTCCCATTCTTCTTAGCTCCCTTTCTTGAGGTAAGCAATGCGTGTAATTACTGTGGACTTATTAGAATGGTTTGTATATTAAACTAGTGTATGCATGTTGAACCCTAGGGTAGACAATCGTTATCCGGATCTGCTCGGTTTCCTTGCGGGTGGGGTGGGTAGATTTTAGGAAGTATGTCCTCGATCACACACTTTCACACCTTATGATTCATGTTCTATGAGTGGGCTCCTATACCCGGATCCAACAAACACTTAGGAGAGTGGAGGCGATTAGTGACTGTCATTCAAGACCTTTGTCTGTCTGATACTCACGAAAGTCTCAACCGGAGTACGCTTTCTCATGACGCCTCACACTTGGTAGCATTCTACATTTGTGGGTGTCGGCATGAGGATTCTATAGCCGGTAGCCATTGTGAGGGTGTGAATTAGAACCACATGGGAGGAACCTTTGAAGTTGTCCTAGAACTCGTGGATTCCCACCTTTGTAGGACACGAGGGCATACGAATTGTGTGTTGCATGGTAGTTTATGACATGTCTTCCTCAAAAGGAACTTTTTCCAAGTTTTTCCAAGAAAATACAAAAATATTTTCCTTCTTCAAATAAACCGCTCCTAAAGTTTTGAACTTTCGTCCCATACGCATCGCTTTTATCATCTCTACATGCATCATTCACATCATAATCGCATCATGCCGCATTCATTAAAGCTAAATGTTGTAAATATTTGCATTCATATTGCATTTCATTTGCATTTGCTTGCCGGGACCACCGAATAATGTACCGCCTTGTCATAGTCGCATCGAATGGAATCAAATAGCAAGGCTTGACTTACTTCTCTTCCCAGCTTATGAAGTATGTTGATTTGCTATTTCGATTCCTCATTTACTTCATTTCCTAAATCCAAGAAAAAGTTTATGCGCGTATGACAAGGCAAGGTATCCCGCGGTTCCGACATCAAGCGCATTGTACATACATTCATATATCCATTCATGCATTCTCATGCAATAAATGTCTAAACAAATGAGAAAGGCACGCTGGTTCTCCGTCACCAATACTTCACCCGACTACAAGCCAAGCCGATGGCCAATCCGCAAGAGCATCCGGAGATTGGCGAGAGTAATCCAGAGCGTGAAGACTTGGGCGTGCAAATTTTGAATCTGAGGTGGCTCGGGAGAACCAAGTGCTTAAGGATAAGGTTGGGGCAATGGAGGCCCAGATGCATGAGATGATGGCCATGCTACAAAGTCTAAAGAATGGGCCAGCGTTGAAGCCGGCGCCCGTAGTGGGTCCAGTTGGTGTCACCTCTTTTGTTCCTCCTTCAAGATGTCGCGAACGCTACTGATTGCGCTTCCACCGGATCCGGTCGATCACCCCTGAAATGAATGTGTCAAATCAAGACACTCCACAAAGATGTCCTTGGGTATGCTGCTGGGTCCACGCCGCAAACTGTTGGATCTATTCCTGCCGGCGTGAATGCGCCCAATCAAGTCACTGCCGCCGTGCCTGTAGGAACTGCCGGAGGACCGCAGATCCAAATTTTTAGTTCTCCTGCTGCACTTAGTCCTACTGGGCTAGTGGCACCACCTCATAATGCTCTCTCGGCCGGATGGTATTATTACGGTATGGGAAGTCACCCCAAGGGCACATGTTTGAGGGTCGCAGCCAAATGACCCAATTCGTGCACTCGAAGAAAGAGTAAGGGCAATGGAGGTGCCGGTGTCGTAAACCAAGGAGGCCCGTGAGTCGTGTTTGGTCCCAGTTCGGTTTGCCACCAAAATTCAAAGCTCACGAGGTGGACAAATACAGAGGAACTGGATGTCCGGTGAGTCGCATTACGATGTTTGATCACAAGGCTCGGGGTTATCAAAGACAAGAAACGAACCCGCTTTTGATCCAATACCAATGACATATACCGAGTTGTTTGATTACTTAATTTCCAAGAATTTAGTCAAGACTGTTCAATGAAGCCCGTTCACCGCCATTTCCCGAGAGGTTACAATGGTAATGCTACTGCAGCTTCCATGAAAACGGGGTTGGTCATACTGTGGAGAGAGTGTAAAGCCTTCAAGCGTGTGGTGCAAGACCTAATCGATGCCAATTGGATTTCATTCAAGCAAAATGGTTCGAGCATAATCGCAAACCCATTGCCGGGACACGAAAGCCAACCTCTAATGCCATAGAAGATGTTAATGGACAAGTAATAAGAAAGGTTGCTAAAATCATGATGGATCAAGGGTATAAGGTTGGAGTCCGCTTGGGAAAAAATCGGACAAGGAATTCTTGCGCCCGTCCAAATAAAAGGAACAAGGACCGCTTGCGGGTTGGGATACAATCCAAGTCTAGCCAAAAGAAGGAAAGTGGCGGAGGAAAGAAGTGGCGAATGGTTGGGTGAGTCAAAAGACCAAGATCCACGCCCCGTGAGCATTCTCGCCTGCGACATCCACCGAGCTTCGTGAGTGCTTGGTTTGCTTAATCACAACCAAGTTGTTGCCATCCGTGGTGGATCCAAACCGAAGAAGAAGGTGGAGTGCAGTGCGGTTCGTCATTTGTCTTCTTGGGAAAAGAGGTGAAGAATTGAGAAACTGCGATTTCCCGTGACCTTTTAACTCAAAGTAATTAGTTGTAATGCAACCACGTGGCTCTCGCCCGAGGCCATAGGACAAGTTGTTAGGGACGCATGTTTTTATTTTCGTAATCATCATCGTCAATAAAAGCGTTGTTTTTGAATTTCCATCAATAAAAATCATTTCTCTTCATTTCATGTGTCCTTTTTCCTGTTTCGTTATTGTTTGCTTGTTTGTTTAGCTTTTCATTCTCTTTTTTTCGCTTTCGGCAAAAGCGCGTAATCACAAAGAATTGTCTCTCAAAATAACAATGCTAGCGATCCATATTTTGATTTTGATCACCCCATCGATCGGTGAGGGGATGTTGAGGAAGATTGGGAAACTCCTCCGTAACTCATGAGGTTAATGAAACAAGAAGAAAGGGTTATTCGGCCTCACGGGAATACACCGAGGTGATCAACTTGGATACAAATGAGAACAAGAAAGAGGTCAAAGTGGTTACCACCATGAATGACGAAGATCGCATGAAGTTGGTTCACGGCCGCACGATTATGTGGGTGCGTTTGCATGGTCCTATCAAGATATGCCTGGTTGGACACCGACATTGTGGTACACAAGCTACCGATCAAGCCCGAATGCCCGCTTTGTAATGCGAAATTGAGAAGGATGAAGCTTTGAGATGTCCTCAAATCCGAGAGACGGGTGAAAAAGCAATTTGATGCGGGGTTCCTAGCAATGGCCAAGTACCCACAGTGGGTTGCCAATATTGTCCTGGTCCCCGAAGAAGGACGGGTAGGTCGAAATGTGCGTTGACTACGAGAGATCCGAATCGTGCTAAGCCCAAAGATGATTTCCTCCTTCAAAAAAAAAAAAAAACAAAAAACAAATGACCGTAAAAAGAAAAAGTCGGTCGAAAAATAATCAAAAAAAAAGGCAAACATATAGGAGTAGATAAATTATTGTCCTTGGGTTAATCTTTGAGAAAACGAGCAATCATGATTTGAAATAAAGTTTGACCATTTTCCCATATTCTCGAAAAAAAAAGTACTACCATCGTAAGCCAAAAATCCAAAAATCACCCTAGACAAGGATCACCTCAAATATCAAAAAAAAAAAAAAAAGGTGCATCACTTTTCATCACCACCCGAGTCAAAATCAAAAAAATCAATCAAAAAAAAAAAAAATCAAAAAAAAAGAAAAAGGGGATTTAGAAATGAAAATCCCAAAAATACAAAAGAAATGTAAGTGGTGGGCTGATACACGTTACCACAAAACACAAGAGATCCTTGTCTCAAGAAACTGCAAATACTTCCCTTTGACCTCGGCATCCCGCCCTCCACCAACCCTTAGCACCTCGGCATCCCGCCCTCCACCAACCCATAGCCAGGAATAAAACTTCCAAACACCTCATCAAGCCAAATAACCATCATAAATCATCAAACGTCAGCCAACGCCGAATAAAAATCATCCTACCATTAGCTTCAAGCACTTCATTAAACCCAATCATCCTTCCTCCACAAAAACCCACAATCTTCAAAAATCCATTCCGATCAATGATCGATTGCTTTTGTTTTCTCAGAGTTTTAGCTTTAGGACAAATAAGTTTATTTATTCAAATATGTTTGCCCAGAAAAAATCTCAAAAAAAAAAAAAAAAAAAGGGGGAAAGAAAATCAAAAGGCTTGCACTCCAAGATTCATTCGAGTTACAATTATATCAAGGCAAAGTTTTAGAGATCACCAAGTGGGTTGAAGCTGCCTCATACTCCAGTATAACCAGTTCAGTGGTTGCCAAATTTGTGAGGAAAGATCTGATTTGCCGTTATGGTCTTCCAAACAAGATCATCACTGATAATGGCAAAGAACTCGAACAAAGAAAATGATGAAGGACACGTATGCGAGTTCAAAATCCAAAGATCATAATTCTTCTCCTTACGCCTCGGCGCGGCGATCAAGGCGATCAAGGCAGCCAATAAGAACATCAAGAATATTAGGCAGAAGATGGTGGTAACCTACAAAGATTGGCATGAAATGCTTCCCTTTGCTTTGCATGGCTACTGAACTTCAGTACGCACTTCAACTGGGGCAGCCCCTTCTCTCTGGTATATGGGTCAGAAGCAGTGCTTCCCATTGAAATTGAAATACCCTCCCTGCGGGTACTAATGGAAACCAATTGGAAGAAGCAGAGTGGGTACAGGCCCGTTTGGATCAGCTAAATCTCATTGAGGAGAAGAGAATTGCAGCCTTGTGTCATGGGCAGTTGTACCAACAGAGAATGAGAACGGCTTTTGACAAGAAAGTCCGACCACGTGAATTCAAGCAAGGGGATCTGGTGCTTAAGAAGATCTTGCCTATCCAAACTGATCCCCGTGGGAAGTGGACCTCAAGCTATGATGGCCCGTATGTAGTCAAGAAAGCCTTTTCTGGAGGAGCACTGATGCTCGCAAACATGGACGGCGAAGATCTCAGAAACCCAGTCAATTCCGATCAAGTGAAGAAGTATTATGCCTAAAAGAAATCGACGAAAAAAGAGAAAGACAAGCCAAGTAAGAATTAGCTCGCTAGGTTGAAAACCCGAAAGGGCGACCTAGGCAAAATCAGAGCGACCCGGTGGATTGAAAACCCGCAAAGGGCGATCCAGCAAAAATTAGGTCGAAAAACTTGAGCATGAAAAGTAAAGAAAGGCATACAACTTCCCGAAGACTTGAATGAGGAGTGATCAAGGTCAAGGACATAAATGTTTAGCTTTGCTCCACGAGACGACTGACAATCGAGAAAATCACTTCTTTCCTTTTTCGTGTCTTTTTGCGCTTTAAATTTTCAAATGCATTGAACAGTCGGCGTAACTTTCTGTGCGACCGAATTCTACATCAATAAAGCTCAAACTTTCTCATGTCTGTTTGTTGATTATTTTCTGCTCAAAATAAACGTTTTATGATGATGGTGATTACGAATCAGAAAACATGTGCATACATCATATAGCATTGCAAGTCATTACGAAATTCTTAAAAGTCACGGAAAGAGGCAATTCCCCAAAACAAGTTAGTCATGCAAGAGAAAATGATTGAGCTCATGATTGCTTCGAACGACAAGGTTAAAGCCCACCTGCACCTAGCCCATGAGCCCCGCAAGTCCAATATATTCCTCAGTCTCGTGCCATGAGTGTCGCGGATTGGCTGAACCAACAAGAAAATAAGCCAACAGGGGCAAAAGATCAAAGAGAGAACAAAGAAAAACAAACAGTCAGAAAAAAGAAAGCTGACCAAAGGAAGTTAATCTTACAAAGAAGGTTGCACTCACAAACCATTCCACCAAAATCATAGCATCTCATTGCATTCATCACACCAAAATCATAGCATCTCATTGCATTCATCACACCAAAATCATAGCTGACCAAAGAAAGCTGACCAAAGAAAATCAAGAATAGCATCTCATTGCATTCATCACACCAAAATCATAGCATTGCATGCGCTCGCATAACATGTTCCTGCATAACATGCCCTTGCATAACATGCATCCTCATCCCATGCACCATGCATTTGCATCTGCTAACATGTGCAGGTACACATTATCAGAGAAAAGTTTAAGAAGAGTCTTACTATTCCGAGCGGACTCCTAAAAATGCAGTAGTGGCATTGACCGCCGGAAGGTTTCTGAAGAAAAGACCTGCGGCCAGGGCAGGCACCCTAGATCAGTGCAATGGCACTAACCACCAGTCAGAGAAAGCTGAAAGAAAGGTCCGCTTAGCTCGAAAGGACACACCCGGATCGGTCAACGACATTGATCACCCATCGAGAGAAGGAAGGTCCGCTAGCCAGAGCGCACACCTCGGATCGGTGCAACGACATTGATCACCAATCGTCAGGAAGCGGAGGAAAAGTCCGCTAGCTTTGGCGAGCAGCACCACGGATCGGTGGAACGACATTGATCACCAATCGGAGGAAGCGAAGGAAAGTCCGCTAGCTCGAGCGAGCACCACGGATCGCTGGAACGACATTGATCACCAATCGAGGAAGCGAAAGAAAGGTCCGCTAGCCCGGCGGACACTGCGGATCGGTGCGAAGCGCGCACGTAATGACTAAAGAAGATCAACAAGATTCGTGAATCCCTTCGGACTGGCGTCCCTTCAAAAGCGACTTCACCTCATATTCGAGCCGCGGTACCTCACCTCAATACGCCAAAGAATGCGGTCATCTCAATCGATCAATCAACAGATTTGCAAATCCGCCAGACTCGCGCATCCCTTCAGACCAAAGCGTCCGCCGTGATCCCGCGTTATCGAGCACCGACGAATCATCGGACCCGAGTCCTTCGGTTTAGTTCAAATCAACGATCAAATAATGACTTTGAACTCGACCTTCATCTCGCCAAGTCATCACGAGCATGACGGATCGGCCCCTCGAACCTCGCGTCCTTCATTTCGCCAAGTCATCACGGGCGCGTGGCGGATCGGCCCCGCACTTCGCGTCCTTCGACTAGCCGTGTCGATATAAAGCATAGCGTAAGTCCATCAAGGTAAAATGTATCGACCCCCACAACCGGATATTGAACCTCGTGCCGCTCGAATAGGCCACTTTCGTGAGCCCAAGTGTTCCTTCAGAGCCCAAGTACTCCTTGAGCTGCAAGCACTCCTTCAGAGTCCAAGTACTCCTTCAGAGCCGCAAGCACTCCTTCAGAGCCCAAGAACTCCTTCAGAGCTGCAAGCACTCCTTCAGAGCCCAAGAACTCCTTCAGAGCGCAAGTGCTCCTTCAGAGCCCAAGTGTTCCTCCTCAGAGCCGCAAATGCTCCTTCGAAATCCAAGTGTTCCTTCAGAGCCCAAGTACTCCTTCAGAGCGCAAGCACTCCTTCAGAGTCCAAGTACTCCTTCAGAGCCGCAAGCACTCCTTCAGAGCCCCCAAGAACTCCTTCAGAGTCGCAAGCACTCCTTCAGAGCCCAAGAACTCCTTGAGCCGCAAGTGCTCCTTCAGAGCCCAAGTGTTCCTTCAGAGCCGCAAATGCTCCTTCGTAATCCAAGTGTTCCTTGAGCGACGAGCGCTCCTTCTTTACCGCACTCGTTACCTGCCAGTATCGGCTTATCAGAGGACGGTACCTTCTTTACTGTTTTATTTATCGCTTTATTTCTTGCTGTTTATGCCACCCGAGGGTTGGCACCAATTTACTTCTTGTTTTTGCCGCCGAGGTTGACACTTCATTCATTACAGTTGTTTTTGGCTGGCATCCATTCACCCAAAAAGAAAAATCAAAAAAAAAAAAAAAAAAAAAAGAAAATTCGGGTTTTTCCTAAGTAGACAAAATAGGTATAATTTCTGAATTCTTTATCTCTATTTTTCCTCGGAATATGTTTCGGCCAATTCATATTCCTTGTTAAAATCTAGATAAAGAGGGGCAGCTGTCATACCCCAATTTTGTCCGGCTTAGGTCAAAACCCTAATTTTCCCCAAAATAAATAACCAGAGGAGAAGAGAGCATCATGCATTGCATTTAGGGTTCTAAAAGTCATTTCAAAGCTTCTAAAATCATTTTTGAAGTTGGAATGCACTTCTTAAACAAATTAGGGTTTTTCAGTGCAAAAGGGCATTTTGGTCATTTTGCAAATAAAAGACAATTCCTCAAAACAAGTCATCCAACATGCATTTCAAGGTACTAGAGGTCATTCCTAGGGTGGAAAATCATTTTTGAGGTGGAAATGTGTTTCAGGTAAAAAAAAACTAGGGTTTTTAGAGTGAAAGGGCATTTTGGTCATTTCACAATAAAAGCGGTCTTTTGTCCCAAACCCTTGGATAATCATCAATGATTTATTTGAGGATATTTGTGCCCCATTGTGATTATTTTTGCGCATAAACATTAAACCTTTTGGCCTAAAAACCTAGTTTTTGGATAGAAGGGTAAAATGGTCTTTTCCTTTGAGGTGGGTAAATAAATCAATTTTGGGATTGGTGAGATCATAAAATTCAGAGCCCAATCATTGAATCATGGATATAGCCCAAAATGGCATGAACTAGGAAGAATGATCTAGAAGGGAATATTCTAGACTCTTTTGAATTAAGGATAAGAACAAAAGTACAATTTGCAATTCCACTCACTCTCCACTCCCATAAGCTGCGAAATAACAGCCCATAATCACCCCATTTCCATTTATTTTTATTGTTTGCAATTGTATTAAATCATGGCCATTCATTCAAGTGTGAAAATCAATCCTCACCTTTCATTTGAATTAAAATGGCACTTGTGTAATAAGCTTTGTAGAAAAATACAATTGTGTAATTAAGCTTATCCTTCACCACCTCCCTTAAGCTGCACACTCCAGCCCTCTCTCTCCTTATTTTATTGCCCCTAATCCATGTGATCTTGCATCTTGACCCTTGATTCAAAATTCATCTCAAATCCTAGTGGTTTGCAAGAGTTACATTGTCTTAATTACCCTTTAAGTTTTCACTTCATATAAAAGCCCAAAATAAGACCTAGCTCACATACACACTCTCATTTTTACCCTAGCTAACACTCTTCCTCCTCTCCTCCCTCTCTTGGCCGAAATCACTCCCTCCTCCTCTTCCACTTTCTTTTCAACTTTCCTTCACCAAATCACCTCAAACACACTCTACATTCATATATCTTCTTCCTTTTATCCTTGATTCCATTTTTACATTATCAAAGGGGTTGTTTCTTCAAGGTGTTGGAGCTGTTCTTGCTAGTTCTTGAGGATTGTTGGTGTTTTTATTGCTCTTAATCTTCATTCCTACTCTTATTTAGCTTGAAACCAAGGTATACATCAAATCCTTTGCATCTTCATTCACTTTCTTGCATTAAAACCATTTTTCAACTTATATTTGCATCTCATAATATCATATAATGTAGATTAGGGGCTGTTGTGGGTGAGAGCTGGTCCATCACCCACTAAATAAATTGTTCTTGTGATTATGTGTTGATTAGGTTTTATTCTTTTGATTTGCTATTTTGGTCATGCGATTTTTACCCAAATGAAAACATGTTTCCCTTTTCTTTTTTGCTTCAACTTTGAGCCTAATCCATGATCCTTTGAATATTCTTGTTCATTAAATGATTTGAAGTTGATTAATGCTTGATTAATTGTGCTAATTTTGTGAACTATGCTTGTTGTTGAATCTTGATGTTTTAGACTTGGATTTTTGTGAATATGGTTTCGGTTTGGGCTCCAATTTTGGGGGTTTTAGTTTGTTTTATTGTTTATCATGTATGCATGTTTATTTATGTGATTAAGTAAATTTTCATGAAAGAATTTGATGATGTTTTTGGGGCAAATAGGCCCTCGGTTTCATGCTAGCTTTTAGGGATTGGTTGTTTTGTTCATTCTTTGTATTCTTGCATGAAATAAATGGGGGTTTGAGCTACAATAGGCTTCGGCCTTGTAGTCCATTATGTGCTTAGTTGATATGCTTGAACCACAAAAATAATTGTTACCAAGTCTTGTGAAAATAAAGATTGTTTCAAGGTTGTTTTGCTTTGCATATTAGAAGAAAATTAGGGTTCATGTGACTTTTATGCATCTCTTTGCTTGATCATGTGAATCCTTACCAAAAGTTTAACCTATGTTGTTTGCTTGCATTTCATGAATAAATGGTGATTTGAAGTTCATGTTCATTTCTAAATTGCATATTCACATGTTCATGCACTCATTAGCACTATGTCATGCACTCTTTTTAAATTGTTCTTGCATTCAATAATGTTGTACTTTGCATTCCATAATTGCATACTCTTGCACTCATATGCTTGCATCATTGTGCATTCAATTGTTCATAGCAACTTGTGAATACTCTTATGATTGCCTCGCTTGTGTTCCAATGGTTGTTTTGGTTTTGACTTGAAAAATGATTTGAAATGTTACATTTCTTTTCAAGCTTGAAATCCAATGTTTTTTCTCAAATAAACTTAAGGCATTTTCCTAAATAAATCATTAACCATCACTCGAAGCCGTTGCTTGTTTGATCGTTAATGAGGAGTTATTAGTGGTAGTCACTCGAAGCCTTTGCTTGTTTGACTATCATGAAAGCTCCCACACATTAAATAAACAACAACAAAAAACAACTAATTCAAACTTCCAAAATAACACGAGCTATTAGCTCACCACCTTTTTCAAAACTATTTTCAAAAGAATAATACGACGTTGTCGCTTGTGATCACTCGAAGCCATTGCTTGTTTGATTACCAGTTCCAACTCTCTTTTCTTTCGAGTTAATACCGAATGCCACTCGAAGCCTTTGCTTGTTTGGTGTTCGCGAACACTCGAGTCTTATTTCAAAAACTCCAAAAGCACTTTCAAAAATCACAAAGCCGTTTTCACACGCAAAACTAAGAACTACGTTGCTTTGATCCTCACCGTAGGTGAGGGTGCGTGAGGGCCGGGTTCATGTCCCGTCAAGCATACGTTTAAAAACCCATAAAAAGCGAGAACTACGTTGCTTTGATCCTCGGCCGGTGAGGTACGTGTAGGGCCGGGTTCTGTCCCCGTCAAGCACGCTTTTCAAAAAATATCTTTGTTTTGTTCCGCTTTTCAAAGATACCAAAAACATTCCTTTTTCCCGTTGTCAATAAAGCGATTTCTCAAAAAAGAAAAGAAAATAAATAGAACAATATATTTCAAATCAAACACTTCAAAACCACATCAAATTAATGGTTCCCTTTCGGTAGAAAGGGCGTGTGAGGTGCTAATACCTTCCCCATGCGCAACCGAATTCCCGAACCTACATCTCTAAGTTTGCGAAAGACCACCCTCTTTCCAAAAAGGTTTTTTCAATGTTTTCCTAAATAAATATTGGTGGCGGCTCTACTGATTTTCAACGTTGTCAAACTGAAAAGTCCCAAACCGGATTTTTCGGGGCGCAACAGCATGTTGACCTCACACATAGAGGGATCCACAACTGGAAATACTTAGTCGGCACTCATTCAATTCAAGGTCGCGAATCAGTGAAAAGCGTGCAAGTCAGTTCAAAAGCTCGTCGTCACGACAAAGGCTAGTTCAAATATGGAAGTCAGCTCCAAGAACAACATTAAGGCTAAAATTTCTCGTTCACACAGGTTAGAGCAAGTTACTGGTGAGCAACCTAAGTCTAACTCGCGCACACCAGAGGGAGTCGAAACAATCTAGTTGCAAAGGAACTTGAAAACAAATTATACACTTGAGACCATATCAAGAATAACCGAACAAACTACATTAGGTTTTATCTCTCCTTACCAGTATCTAATCAATTAAATATGAACATCTAGTTTCTTATGGATTCATCAAATCCGCCGAGTTCGTCATCAACTCGGCCAAAGACCTCCCATAATCGCAATGATAACAATGACATTCGGTTAGAGGGTAATTTATTCATCCATTTCTATTTAAAATTTAACTTCGATGATTTGGCTACTACCTGAGTTCATGATTTTAACGATATGACAAAGTCGAATTGAATATCAATGTATATGCATGTGCACTTGTTGAATAGACTATTGCTCTTCTTCTCATATTACTGCAGGTGCACTTCAAGATTAAGTCGAATGGACTACTCTGCTCTTCTTCTCATATGATTGCAGGAACACTTCAAGATGCAATGTCAAATAAAGTTTGGCAAAGACTCCAAAAGAACTCGATAGCAATCAAGAACTTTAAGCGCTTCACCCTTACGAGCTTGTGCTTGGGGGGTTGCGGACCTTCATGGACTTTTGGGCTCGGCACACCGCAAGGCGGACCATTAGACCAACTTTACATGAAGACCTCGACCCAATATAAGAAGAGTCCCGATTAAGCCCGTCTGGAGAGAAAATAAGAAATAACCCTCAGTAACCGCTAGGGGGAACTCAAACTCTATATATAGAATGCTTATAGTACAGATAAATGGGTTGGACATTCTAGTAGACAAAAAACACATGTAAACTAGACACGCCGAGATAGACAAAAAGCTATCCGGCCTCCATTCGAGTTCATCAATGAAATTCTATCCAAGAATAGTTACAATAGTTAAATGATAGTTGATGATGATGATGTTTAAGGAATCATGTCGCGGTATGGGCAATAAATAGTTAATGATGATGATGATGATGCTTAAGGAACCTTGTCGCAGTATGGGCAATGACTCGTTGCAGTATGGGCGAGTCATACCTTAGTAATTTAAGTTGTAGGAGGAACCTTGTCGAAGTATGGGCAATGACTCGTCGCAGTATGGGCGAGCCGTACCTCAATAGTTGTTGTCATTGTCGTCGTTGTAAGGGCATTATCGGGCAAGGTATCCCGGTCCTAATAGTCCTCTTGGGTGTTCTTCAGGGCATTATCGGGAAAGGTATCCCGTTCGAGTGTCTCAGTCCTGTTGTTCTTGTGGGGCATATCGAGCAAGGTATCCCATTCGGGCAATGTATCCCGGTCCTTTGAGTCCTCTCGCCGTTGTTCTTCGTAGGGCGTTATCGGGCAAGGTATCCCGTTCGGGAAAGGTTTCCTGGTCCTATCGATGTTGTTCCCTATAGGGCGTTATCAGGCAAGGTATCCCGTTCAGGAAAGGTATCCTGGTCCTATAGTAGTTGTTGTTGTTGTTGTAGTTGTTGTTATTGTTGTTGATGATGATTGTAAGGCAGTATCTGTCAAGGTATCCAGATCCTATTGTTGTTGTTATTGCTACTGCTTATAGTCTTAAGACCATACGTGAGGTCACGACGCTAGTATTAGCTAAAGATTAGTTAAGGATGATTTGTGCATGCGTGTTATTAGAGTTGTAACCATTATTGTTGGATTTGTTTCCTTCTTTGTCTAATAGTCTTTGCTATTTTAGTTTCGGTCCTATGTTCTTTATATGGTTTGGACGCTCTTTCTCACCCGTGCACCACTTTTTTAGATTAAGTTCCAGGTGCCGTTGAAGTTGCCTTCTAGGATCGCGCTTTGGTGAAGATATGATCACTACGGATCACCTAATAGCTTGTAGTATGTTACCATGCGTTGACGATATTCTTTGTATTTAATTGGATTGGGGGTTAATGGCTCTGTTCGTGTGACACCGGGATTCGGGTTGTACACTTTTATTATAATTAAAGATCATTTTTGATATTATGTTTAAAGAAAGGTTTTATCGCTTTAGGTTTCAATATTATTATAAATTGTGTTTACAAGACTTAAGGATTTTGATGGCATCATTTACTTACGAATGGTATTTCGAAAATGAAGTGGAAATTTTAAGGGAAAACAAAGTTACTTATTTTTAGTATTTTTTTTCACATATAACTACTTTCGGGGTAAAGGGTGTCACAGCTCGCATCTCCGGCTTCAAAATCAGCGCCTCTATGGGGAAGTACTTAGGTGTTCCTCTTCTTGGCAAGTGCCCGAGGAATGGTGATTTTAATTATCTTATTAATAAGGTGAAGAATAAGCTTTCTGGCTGGAAGGCCAAGCATTTATCTTTTGTAGGTAGAGTTACCTTATCTAAATCTGTCATTCAGGCCATTCCAGTATATTCTATGATGACCACCCCTATTCCCAAGGGCTGTCTGAATGAGATCCAAAAATTGCAGCGGGGTTCATTTGGGGAGACACAGATGATTCGAAGCGCATGCATATGGTTAAATGGAGCATCTTAAATTTGCCCAAGCATCTTGGAGTGTTGGGCATTCGGGATCTTGGTACTATGAATAGATCTTGTCTTATGAAGCTAGTGTGGGGTATTAAAACCTCCACCAGTAGTTTGTGTTATCAAGTTTTGAATGGTAAATATGGGAGAGGCACTCTTGAATCAGGTAATATTCAAGTCAAGGCAAACGACTCCTCTCTTTGGAAGGCTCTTCATAATTGTTGGCAGGATATGAGCAATATAGAGGCTTGGTTGCTTGGTAATGGTTCTAGCATCAACTTGTGGAATGTAAAATGGATTAATGAGCGGGCACTAGAGGTGTGGGAAACCCTTCGCCCCAACACCATCTCTTCGTGGGAGGATCTTGTGAGAATTTTCCTAAATAACGTACATAGAAATCCTGCGGGATGGTGTTTCCTGATGATGTCCTATGTGACTAGATCCCGAAGAGAGTCTCAAATCAACTGGTGACTCCAAGTGAACTGGCTAAAAAAATAGGCATAAATAAAATTAGAACCAATACCTATGTGAAAGAAAACATAACAGACTTAATAGGAAGAACCAATAGGAACAACAGCTCAAAGTGACAGCAAGAACTACACATAAATTTCTTAATAGGAAGAACCTACAAGTAATACAACAAGTCATTTTTGTCTTCACATTATAATTTCATAATTCACATCCAGCTAGTAATTAGTAACCAACTTCTCCATGCCTAAAATGGCTTCCATTACTTTGAAAACCATAAACTAACTACTTAAACCAAGTGTGCTATTAAAGGCAGATTACCAAATCAAGAATTTGTACAGATTAAAATTAGATTATAGCATTATGCTTCATCGCTTTGGCTTGTCAGCAGAAGTTCAGAAGAAGATTCATAAGTGTGTTAAGCAAGTTGTTCAGGAATTTCAATACAGTCTCACCTGATTTTGCTTTAGAAATTGCATAACATAAGCAAGTTGTTCCTTCAATAGAGGTCCTTCCGCAACTTTTGCCTTTAGAGCATCAACTTCAGCAACTTGTGCTTTTAGACTATCAACATCAGCAATTTGTGCTTTTAAAGCATCAATTTCATTTTGCATTTTTGATATCTTTTCATTAGCATCGGCCAATGAATATGATTTAGAATGAGAATTGTCTCCAAGGATCTGAGTTGGTGTGACGCCAAGTCCCATGCCTCGACAATGGCCAGGATGTTCTTTCCCAAAAACACTAAGAAAGGCTTCATGCACAGAAGAAGACTCAAGAACTGCCTGTTGCAATTTTTCCTACATATATTGAAGAAAGACATAAACATTTAAGATGTCTCCAATAATATGATACGTTGCAATCAAACATAGTTATACATTTATATATAATATTGGACTTACATGGTTTTGTCTCGCCTCATCATTAACAAAATCACCATTTGATTTTTTATGAGCAATTCCATACATATCTGCTCTACTAAAAGGCCGCCCATGTTGCAATTCCTAAATCATTTCACCATATAAATATAATTAAACCATGCCCAACTCATAAACACAGTTCGAACATAGACACCAAATATAATTAACAGTAAGTGAATGGTTAAATAAAGAAACAGAAGAATATGTGTTGGCTCAATATAAAACTAAGATAAAAAAAAATATATAAAACTAAGATCATGCCAAACTAAGAACAATTCACTGTCTCAGCTGCCAAAATAATCATATCATGCCCCTCATTCTTGTATTTCTGAGAATTCAGTAGTGTGGTGTCCATACTTGAAGCAATATATTCTTTTACATTTATTAGCAAGACTCGTGATAGGAAATAATGAAAATAAAAGCAGCTAACAATAATTAGTTAATGATGACCATCTTAAATTACACACTGTAATAGTGTAATGTTGCTCAAATAAGGTAAAATAAAAGCATAACTGCACAAGGAGTTACATTTCCATCAGAAAGGATTAAAATTCCACAGGCATAAAACATTTAACCATACAATATTTAACAACAAACAAGGTGGCTACTTCAATTTCTTCAAACAAGCTTGTGGCGCGTAATGGGAGGCAGAGAAAAACACAGATAACTCAACCAAATTTCATTTCACTGAGCAAGAAGAAACATAGATGAGGATACCCATAGGTTTTTGATCATAAGGAAAAAGACAAGTACTGACATCAAAGTAAGCTTTATGACAAACATAATAATTATCAAGGTATATCTATATTTATATTTTATACAATATGTATTGGCTCAATATAAAAGTAAGATTATCAGCTGCGCCCAAGATAGTCCAAAATGGAATGACCCTATATTTTTTGCCTGTCATTTTAATTAAGTTTTGAACACAGCTACTGCAATAATACTATGACAGGAAATATTTCAAAGTCTATATCAAAGTATAGATGGAATGTTATATCCAAGGGAATGAGATATGATACCAGCTCATGTATCTTTCTGGCATATGACTTAGTCCCTAATGTATGGGGAACCTGTTGCTTCTGGCGATTGTCAGCATTTTGGTTAGCTATTGCCTATAAACAAAATCATAATAATTTAGTATCTAGAACACAACAAAAATTTGTTCACCCACACAAACAAGGAATCAAATTACACCATATTTTCCCTTCTTACCATTGTTTTAGGGTCCAGCCTATACTCCAAATACATCCTCCAATGATCTTCGGTAATGTCCGGTGGTGGGTTCCGAGCATTTTGTTCAGGACTAAGCTCCCAGTTATAATGCTCTTTAAAAAGCTTACAACGATTGTCCCGCCATTTCTTTCCCAAGCTGGTGAAAACCCATTTCCTGTGACCTCGATCATTTACCACAAATTTCTCCTTTAATACAAATACAATAAAAGATGTTAGTAACGAAACAGAAATAACAATAAAATGTATTAAGTAATTATGCTTAATACCTTTATAGAAGTCTCATAAACACTCTTTTTGTAATCCATAGGGACTTCACGCCATTGCTTGTACAAAATAGGGAAATTGTCAAAATTGCTTGCAAGAAAACCCAAAAACCCTCCTAATAAACCAGCAACTGTTCCAACTGCTTGAGTTCTTTCATTCCATTTAGTGAGAACTCTAAATCCTAGGTAGTTTGGAATCAAATCTCGCACTTTCAGACTTCTTTGGTCAAGGCGATTACCCTCCTCATCTAACACAAAATAAATCAAAATATTACCGAAATATAAATAATGGAAAATCCACCACCTAATTATAGTTAATATACCAATAACATCCACTATCCATTTTGGGATTAGCCTTGGGTTGACTTGAAGATGAACCTTCAGCGATACCGTGTTCATTTGGAAAGGGCACATCCTCGAACTCGGGAATGTCATCTTCCAAAGATGAAGATATGTTAGGCATAGACGCCCTTTGGGGTATCGGTACCCTACGAGAAGTTCTCACAGAAGATCCACGTTCTTGAACTAGTGTGGGTTGACAATTACGGAGACCTGCATATCTTCTTGTAGGAGGCATACATACCAACAAAAATAGACAAAAATTGAAATAAAGAATAACGCAGACACCAATTGGCATTTCAATCAAAGAGGAAAATCCCAAAAAGCAAATAAAAAATAATAAAGAATAAAGAAAGGAAAAATAGCAACGATTCATAAAACCATATCTTGATCATGTGGAATATTACATGAAACAGTAACAATTCACAAAATTTCATAGTTCAACTAAAAGAGTCAGGAACAATATTACATGGAATGAACTACTCTTGCCGATCACATTTATAAAACCATATCTTGATCATCATCATCGATATTTTCCTTAACAGTTGAACTTTCAGGCTCATTATCTAAAACTACTCCAGCCAAAGGAATGTGTGTATTATCATCCCAGAAAAATTGTTCCAAATTTTGTGATGGGTATGTCTCATTGGATGCCACAATTTCATTCTCATCTTCACCCATGTCGTACAAGTCTCTTGGTTTCAAATGAACTGGTATACTCCAACCTTGTTCATTCTCATCCTCTACATAATAGACCATTTGAGCTTCGAAAGCTCTAATGTATGGTTCATCATCTTCATGTTCTCCACTAAAGCCCAACTTATCCATCTTCATGCCTCTTGGATTAGTGATATTAGCCCATTCACATTTAAACATGACTACCGACAAGCCATTATAGCTCAACTCAATGATGGCTACTAACCTTCCATAGTAAGGCACCCCTCCAAACCTCATTTGGGTATCACTACTTTGCTTGAATAACTTCTCGTTCCAAACATGCCAAAAACTCCACTATTTTGATTTTTTAAAAACTTGTCTCGTTCTAAGGTCCGAAATTTGTATCCATTAACATTAAATGCGGTGAACCTTGTAACGCCCCAAATAATTTCATTATTTATTTAATTAAATTATTCAGGTATTGTATTGGTATAGTCATATTAAAATAATAATATGGTACTTCATTTAAATCAAGGGGTGGTGTTTAGTAATTAAGTAAGTGGTAGAAAGAGGCCCGTGACCCAAGAACCCATAATATAGGCGCTAGGGTTAGAGCCAATGCACATTGGGAGAGAAAAGGAAAAGGAAAGAAAAAAAAGAGGGAGATCGCGAAAGAGAGAAGAGGGAGCGGCGCTCAAGGAGAGAAGGAGAGGGAGCTCTTGTTCTTTGTGGTTCTTTGGAGTTTCGTGGAAAGAATCTTGTACTCCTGCAAAACTCTAAGGTAAGGGTGGGGTTCTATCTTTATAATGGGATATATGATGGGTGTTAAGTGGGAGATAGGCTCTATGTTGCCTCCTTGATTGTGTTTGGTGTGTATTTGGTGAATTATGAATGTTGTTTGAATTGGTGGCTGAATTGTGATGGTTATTTGTGTTGTTGAATTCACTTTGTTTTGAGATGATCCGATATAGGTTCGGTATTTTAGTGATCGAGAACGTTTCTTGATTGAAAAATTATGTGGTCTGTCATTTTGAAAATAATTAAGATTGAATGCTTGTTTATTTGGCACCGATTTGATCGCATTCGGAGTTGTGTAGCTCTAGATATAGGCTCCAAGTTAGGTAATATTCGAGGCATTCGGACCCGTGTTCTATTTTTTAAAACTGGGAACTTTCAGTTTGTCCAAAAATTATGGGACATATTTAGTAAGAATATAGACTTAATTTTGGTCACTTTGGCACTGGTTTGGTTAAATTTTGAGTAGTGTAGCTCGAGTTATGAGTGTCCCAAGTCAGGTCAAATTTCTGGAATTAAACTGGGTATAGGTTCAGTGTTTCAGGTCGTGTGTCCTCAATTGAACTCCATTTTGAACGATTCTTGTCCAATTAGAAACTATACTCAAATTGCTTTGTTAGGGCTAAAGTTTTGTTCCATTTGGTCAAGTTTAAGTCAGTTTAGAGTGATTTGAAGTGGAACGACAAAATCTGTCCAGTCTGGGAACCATTCGGATTGTTTCTAAAAACTGTACTAATTGGCTCATTGTTTTGAAACTCTAAAGATATATTCAGAAACTACACATCCGCAGCTTTCCAACGAGTGGTATTTTGTAACTTTTCTATGTCGTTTGCTATTTTAAATAATTCTCCGAAGTAGGTGCACTGTTGTAGGAAACCATGCACCCGTGATGTTGTTGTATATTGATGTTGTTTGTAAACTTATTGGTGCTTTCGGTGTTAGTGGTAATGCGATAACAGGTGATGTGTCTATTTTATTGACTAAGGTGATAGGTGATGGGTCTATGACCAGTTGTTGATGTTGGTGTTGTTGTGTCAATTAGATGTCATGGTTGTTGATTGTCTCTGGTGCATTGTTCATGGTGTCGCATACATCTCATAAGCATTATTTTGGTGATTGAAGGCTTCGGCCTTAGAGCTATAGGTGATGATGATGATGCTCAATAAACTTGGTGATGATATAGGTGATGATGCCCTAGTTGGCTATTTTATGGTGATGAACGGTACCGCATGCATATACCCGTTGGTGTGGTTTGCATCTCATTCATTTACTCATGTCATTGGTGATGTTCATTAATAGTTGTATATTGATGTTGTTGTAAAGTGGTGGATATAGCTGCTGTAACTCTAGCTTATTGCCTATCATACATGCTATTATATTGTTAGATATCTCACCCCTTCTGTTTGAATGTTACCCCTCTGTTGGTAACGTGCAGGTGACCGCGTGTGAAGGCTTGTCTACCTTCGCCAGTCGAGTTGGTGTCGTCGCTCTGATACGTAGCACTCAGGGGGGGGGGGGACGAACACTAGTCTTATTAGTTGTCTTTATTATTTGATTGTTGGATTTTATCTTATTGGTGATGTAATGATTATTTCGTGAAAACCCTTATTTTATTCCGCTGCGTGATGATAGAGTTACTGTTATGTGGACTAACTCTGTCTGCTTTGTGACGCCCTCATCTTCTCTCTGATCATCTTAACCTTCTCGGTAGTCTCTCTAACCAACTCGGGTCCTAACACAACCCTCTCTCCTGTTTCATGCCAACATAGTGGAGTCCTACACCTATGGCCATACAATGCTTCAAATGGTGCCATTCCAATACTTGAATGATGACTGTTGTTGTAAGTGAATTCTATCAATGGTAGATACGAATCCCACGCACCTCCTTGCTCAAGCACACAAGCTCTCAATAAATCTTCTAAGGACTGGATAGTCCTCTCGGATTGACCATCAGTCTGAGGATGGTATGCCGAGCTCAAACGCAACTTGGAACCCAACGCCTCTTGTAAACTCTTCCAAAATTCGGTAAACCTTGGATCTGCATGCGATACAATACTCAAAGGGATTCCATGAAGCTTCACAATGACATTGATATAAATTTCGCTAACCTCGGCCTTTGGGTATGTGATGTTAATAGGAATAAAGTGTGATGACTTTGTCACCTTATCAACAATCACCCAAATGGTGTCAAACCTCTTTGTTGTCCTCGGCAACCCGGTTACAAAGTCCATGGAAATGCTGTCCCACTTCCATTCAGGAATATGCAACGGTTGCATCAACCCTGCCGGCTTCTGGTGCTCCACCTTTGACTTCTGGCAAGTCAAACAAGCATAGACGAAACGAGCTACATCCTTCTTCATTCCTTGCCACCAGAATAATTTCTTCAAGTCTTGATACATCTTCGTAGCTCCTGGATGGATACTCAACCGACTTCTAGGTGACACTCCTCCGCACTGCCTTCTTGATCTCCTCATCATCAGGTATACATATCCGACCTCTGAACCTCAACAATCCTTGCGCATCCAACTCAAAATCTTTGTTATCAGCTCGCCCAACTCTCACAAACACATCAACCAACTTCACATCAACCATCTGTGCTTCCCTTATACTAACCATGAACTCATTGGTGATCTTCAACATCCCCAACTTAACATTCCGAGGTGTTACTTCACATACTAGGCTCAAACCTCTAAACTGTTCAATCAATTCTAGCTCCTTTACCATCATCGATGACATATGCAGAGATTTCCTACTCAGCGCATCAGCTACAACATTGGCCTTCCCTGGGTGATAGTTCAGACCGAAGTCATAGTCCTTCAATAACTCCAACCATCTCCTCTGCCTCATATTCAATTCCTTCTGATCAAACAAGTACTGCAAACTCTTGTGATCACTAAACACCTCGAACCTCAAACCATAAAGGTAATGCCAATTTGGAGAAACCCTCAATGAATCTTCTGTAGTAACCGGCTAACCCCAAGAAGCTCCTCACTTCGGTGGCTGACTTGGGTGCCTCCCACTTCAACACAGCTTCAATCTTTGAAGGGTCCACTGCAATCCCATTGCTGGAAATCACATGGCCTAGGAAACTCACTTCCCTCAACCAAAACTCACACTTGGATAGCTTCGCATACAGCTTCTTCTCCTTCGAACCTTCAAGGACTACCCTTAAGTGCTCGGCATGCTCTTCTGCCGACTTGGAGTAGACCAAGATATCGTCTATGAACACTACCACAAACCGATCTAAGTACTCATGGAAAATACGATTCATATACTCCATGAATACCCCTGGAGCATTAGTGACACCGAATGGCATTACTAAGTACTCGTAGTGTCCATACCGAGTTCTAAAAGCCGTCTTTGGTACGTCTTCGTCCTTCACTTTGATTTGATGGTAGCCCGACCTCAAATCAATCTTGGAAAATACCTGAGCACCCACTAATTGATCCATCAAATCGTCAATTCTTGGTAGTGGATACTTTTTCTTAATTGTAACCTTGTTCAACTGTCTGTAGTCCACGCACAACCTCATGCTTCCATCTTTCTTCTTCACTAGCAACACAGGTGCTCCCCACGGTGACACGCTTGGTCTCACGAATTTCCTTTCTAGCAATTCTTCCAACTGCTTTCTTCACTCGCATGCTCGGATGCAGACATCCTATAAGGTGCCATAGACACCGGTCTTGTTCGAGAATCAATTCTATGGTGAACTCGATCTCTCTCTCAGGTGGCACATCAGGAATTTCTTCAGGAAACACCTCGGCAAACTCTCTAACCACTGGCAGATCTTCAATCTTGACTTGATTCTCTACTGTAATGACGCCCATAATGCAAACAGAGTAACCCCTTCTCCTAACAACTTGCGCACTTGTCTAGCAGGAAGTAAAGCTGATTCCTTCACCTCGGTAGCAGGAAAACTAACCGATCTCTCGGTGCAATTGATATGAACATGGTTGTCTACCAACCACCCATACCAAGGATGACGTCCATTCCTCTAGTGGTAAACAAATTAAGTTAACGGTGAAGTCCTGCCGAATACGATCGGTGGGCACTTCGAACATACCGGAGAGGTAGTCACCGAACCCTTAGCCGAGTGTCAATGACCATCTCCTTACCAATGAAGACAACACTAAACTCGGTCTATTAGCACACATGGCGAAATGAAGGAATGAGTTGCGCCAAGATCTATAATTGCAACTAGAGGAACACCGTTGATATAACACGTGCACTGCGATTTCGTTCTCTACCTCGGACCCAGCTAATGCAAACACTTTCCCCACGCCTCTCTCTTGCTTCGGCTTTGGACACTTGGGACTGATGTGCCCCATCTCTCCACAATTGAAACAGACTATCTCCTTTCGCCCACACTCAGCAGCTACGTGGCCCTCCTTGCCACATCTATAACACCTCTTCACCTCAGCCTTGCACTCCTTCGCCTTGTGCCCAGGCAATCCACACTTGTAACAGTCGAGAATAGCGGGAGCGTCTCCCTACTAGGCTTTCCTCTCCTGCGGAATTCCCCTTCCTCTACCACCGGAATGGTCGTAAGGTTTCCAACGATGCGAGGTTGAAAAGTCTTCTTATCTTTCCCACTTTCGGCTAGTAGCCACACTATCTTCTTCATAAATTCTACAACCGTCCACCAACTCGGAATACACCCTTATCCTTTGATACCCAATTGCCTCGCTTGATCTCGGGCTTCAAACCATTCTCAAACTTGATACACTTGGAGAACTCTGCGATCGGTCCAATGTAATGGGGTAAAACTTTATCACTTTCGGAAAACTTGGCAAAGATACTCCGACACTGCGGTCATGTTACCTTGTTTGAGCTCCAAGAATTCCATCTCTTTCTTTCCTCTCACATCTTCTGGTAGTACTTCCTCATGAATTCTTTCTTAAAATTCTCCCATGTGATCTCCTCCTCTGCAGCTTCCAGTCTTGGAAGAACTCCAAGCCACCAAATCGTCGGCTTCCTCAATGAGCATATGAGTCCCAAACCTCACTTTTTGCTCATCGGTGCAATCCATCACTCTGAATATTCTCTCTATTTCTTTCAACCATGCTAGAGCCCCATTAGGATCATACCTCCCCTTGAAGGTAGGAGGATTCTCCTCTGGAAAATAGCGAGCCTCGAGCTCCAAAGATCATCGGCATTCTGCGAGGTCGATTCCCATAGCATTTGCCATCGCCTCCAACGCAGCGAGCCTATAGCGAAGATCATCTCTTCCAAACTCTTCTAGCCATTCTTACTTCACCGATCACAATCAAGAATCGGTTTAGAACGAGCCTAAGACTCGAGGCTTAAGACACTTAGACTCAATACTTGGTCGGACAAGACCGAACTTATGCTCTGATACCAACAATGTAACACCCCCTTATCTAATCAATTCGATCTACTAAATTAAAATCAGAGTTTCAAAATTCCACTCAAAGGAGGGCTACATTTGATGATTTAAAAAGGAAAACAGAAATTCAATTAAGTTCAAACAGCTGCACAGCATTGTACTAAACATGTAATCATGCGCATCACATCGGCAAAAAGGGTCTAAGCCCATAACATAAGGCACCTCGGCCAGTAAGACATCAAGTCATAATACTTAGTAAAAAGTTAAAACAAAATGTGATAGTTTTAGTTCAAAAGACTATCCAGCAGAAAGTACACAAGATCGGCATAAGAAGCACTAAAATCTACTCGGCCCCAACCCAGTGTTACACGTCCAGAGAAGACACAACCGACTTGAGCTAGGCACAACTATCACTCATGTGTACCTGCCGACATGAGAAGCAACATAAAAGCAGCTAGGGTGAGTCTCTTAACACAAGTAATATAATGTGAAGAAACTTAAGGTTAGAGATAGCACTAAAGCACCTCGGTTCAATAATCTGACCACTCACCGATAGTTCAAATAACCACAACAATTATCAATCAGCTCAAAAACACATTAAATTATGAAATGTATGCATGTATGCAACCCAACCACAGAGCATTATGCAATGAGGTACCTCCACCGTCGTTATTTAGCCTATCGGCTCTCCGTCGTTATTTACTCCGTCGTTATTTGATATGGAGACCGAAGTCCTACCACATCGAGGCCGAAACCTCCTCCGTCGTTATTTGATATGGAGACCGAAGTCCTACCACATCGAGGCCGAAACCTCCTCCGTCGTTATATGCACATGAACATGTGACTTCATGACAAATGCAATCACACACCAATCAATCATAACGCATGTGAATGCTTACACCGTCGTTCACCGTCGTTACTCCGTCGTTCTACTCCGTCGTTCTACTCCGTCGCTCACACTGACGTCCACACTGGTGTGTGGAAATGCCACATACACTTGAGTGCAAGTATACACTGTCCAAAAACAAGTAGTAAAAAGATCGAACCCACAGAGATTGAAAAACTCACTTTTAAAACAAATATAAAGTAATAAAGTGTAAAGTCACTAAGTAACAAAATAATTTTGGATTTTGTTTGATGATCACAACTAAGTTAGAAAGAAAGCAAAGTAAAAAATGTTGATAGTGTAAAAGAGAAAAGCTAGTTGGAATGTCTTCATCAAGTGATTTACTTATAAGTGTATGATGCAGTATGTGATGCAGCTGCACTGAATGCCGTTGCATTAGCTATGTGCCTTTCGGTCACTTTCTTCAGAGTATCATTACCGACTCTTATGATCCTTGTTCTATGCAAGAAAAAGAAAGGGGTGTTAGTGCCAATCTTGCCTCCTAACAAGTATTCACTTTGCTTAAGTGAATTCACTCTTGTATTTTAAGTACCCACAATTATCCTATGGACTATACTATCCTATGTCTAGGACTTAGCATGGTTTTCACAAAGTTTTCTTTATGTAAAACACTCACCCATATTAGTTCTTGAGTTCTTAATTGTAAGCCATGTCTGGTCATTTACAAATCTACTTATTCTAAGTGATCAAGTTCAAAATAAGTTTTGAAAAGATTATCAAGCAAGAACTAAAGTACAAACATACATACATGCAACATACTTACTTAAAAGCTCATTAAATGATTAGAACATTCCAACTAAGAAAGGTTTAGCTAACAAGAGACATTGCAAGATATATATAAACTGAATAAACCATGTTTATATATATAGAATTCACAAAAGAGAAACAACAAGAGTAAAGTTACAAATGTTGAAAACCTTTGTATGAAGTCTTCTAGCAATGCACTAGCATTACTCCTTAGCATTATACAAACACTATGAAAATGAGTTAAGGAGGATTTATGAATTCCTTCCTCTTCCTCTAAAAATATAAAAACTAACTATGTATATTGAAATTTTGATCTAACTTATGGATTGTGATATATTTCCAAATGAAGATGTGAGGTCCTTTTATAGCCTTCAAGTGAGGTGCTTCCTTCCTTCATGTTGAAGTCATTTTGAGTGGATCATAGCTGTAGTTGCTTTCCAGAGGTTTATCCATGTTGAAATCTTTGACTTAATTACATAGGGCGGTTCCATGGTGATAGAACAAGTGTCCCTATGTTGGTGACTCTTCAAAGCTAAGCCTATAGCTATGTGTGAATGGTAGGCGCCTACTATACAAGTTTGGATGGCATCAGGGAAGCAGGCAGGAGGTCATTACTTTGCATGTGGATGCATATGAAACAGGCTGCTTATTCACCAAGTAGCGCAGAATTGATGCGAGGATCGGTCAGGGAGCATTGATGCAGACGACGATTGAGACGCAGACTGAACAAAACATCAAACATACCACAATATATCCAAAATGGCCTATAAATAACTATAACCATTCAAATCACTCAAGATATCATATATCACATAAAATACTATATAAACTCTTTATTATTACTTGAAAAAGAGTAAATACTAAGTTTAAACATATGAAATACTCTATATAAAATAGAGTTATCACACCCCCAAACTTAAACCATTGCTTGTCCGCAAGTAATGACAAAGATAAACTATAAAAACTAAAATTCTAGAAGATAGATCAGCTTGCTTTTTGGATTTTCATGAGGAGTTCCCTATGAACTTCATTTTTCAACAATCTTTCTTGTGCCTTTATTTCTTCAAAACTACCAAAGCTATTCAAACTCTTTTGTGTGTGTGTGAACCCACTGAGTTGAGATTTGTTCCAAGACTAAGTGAAAAATTTCTTCCTAGCCTTCGAAAGGATTGGTTCATCTTTGGTCACACCAAAATATTTTTCAAAAGAGAGATTAGACTCACAAAATTTTCTCAAGTGTTGGGGAGTTCTAATATCAAAAGGGCTTGTTTGAATCTTTCAAAGCTTTTGAGCCAATGCATTTTTCTATTTTTTTGTGTGGATCTTTTGAGCAGATGCAAATACTTCTTTGAAGTGTTTTTGTGCATTGATTTTCTGCATTTTGCTTTTTCTTCAGTGGAGTTTTACATTGATGCAGCTGCACTGATAATGCTTTTCTTTTTCTAGCTCATATTACCTTCCTCACTGACCTCCGATGCAAATGCACTTTGCACACGTGTCTTTGACCTCCGAGATGCATATATTTTTTCTTTGCACTTTGCACGCAGTTCATTTATTGAACTATCCTCCGGATACATTTATTCTGCATGGCACAGTGTCTTTGACCTCCGGATGCATTCATGTACTTAGGCACGGTATAGTTTCAAAAGATTCCAGGATATGGCTTGTCCACTTTTTTGTATTCTTTTTCTACATTGTTTACTCTTATACTTTTGAAATTCAGCCTTTGTTTTTCATAAAACACCCCCAAACTTAATTCTTTAAGCTCTTCTTTCTTTTAGTAAAGCTTTGTTTTGACCTAAGCTTACTAAAAATTCCCTTGCATCAGTTGATCTTTAAATAGCAAGGTTCTTTTCACAAACTCAGTTTTGAAGTGTTGAAGTAAAAATAATTTTGGTTTTTCCGAGAAATAAAGCTTCTTTTTCTCTTTTTCATCATAAAAATTCCATCCATAGGGCTTTCACCATATTTTTGAAAAACTGATATTTTCTACTAAAATATTTAGATACTACTTTGTTAAGTACATCTAATATTTAAACAAACTAAAAACTATTTAAAACATATATATTTACTATCTAAAACATATTAATTAAACACACAACATATTAGATAGAAACAAACATAATTAAACATAACATGCAAATCCCCCCAAACTTAAGGGGTTGCGGTGCCTCTCACTTTACAAATTTGTTCGAGAAAAACAAACCATTTGTTCAAAATAGGGGAGAGAGATTAGTACAACCAGGGAAATAGTTAGAAACAAAACAAGCATATAGCAGTAGTAGGTGAAAGCTTGTAAATTGATACTCATTTCTTTGCTCCACTCCTAATTCTGGTGCTTTGTCTGCTTGGAGGAGTGTGTTTCACCTTCTGCTTCTTCTCCTTGGGCTTGCTTGGTGTTGCTTCTATAGGTGCAGATGCACCTCCTACTTCGTGTAGTTGCGAGAATTTGTTCTTGAATTGATGCAGTGCATCGATCTTGGCTACATCGATTTTCTTCCTCTTAGGTGTTAATTTTGCTGCCTTCCTGCGCAGTTGCTTGAAGAATTTCTCGAGTATTGTGCAATGCTTCCTCTTTTGTTTAGCCATTTCTTCCGTAACCATTTTAATTGTTGCCTCATCATGCACAGATTGTTGCTGTTGTGATCACGTGATAAGTGATCTGAGAGCATTACTCTGCATCTCAACAGTTTGAGCAACAGGCTCCTTTGCAGATGATTCTTCTTCTTTGTTTTCTTTGTTGAGTCCTTCTTCTTCTCTTTCCTGCACAATCTCTTTCTCAAGAGCAGAAACAACATTAGAAATAATGTTGCTTGGGTCGAAGGAAAGTCTTGTTTGTTCTGTTGGCATAACAGGGGTTGGTTCTTCCGTGTGAGTTGTTTTCTCGTGGTTCATTTCTTGGAGAGGTGGTGGAGGGGTTGTTTGTGGTGGTGATTGTGATAGGACTGGTGGATCATTGAGGGAGGGTAATGGTGATTTTGGAATTGAGGAGGATTCTTGGTTTGGTGAGATGATGGGTGTTTTGGTAGCTGGTGAAGTGATATGGGTTTCTGGTTGGGTTGATGCTGAGGGTTTGGCATATTTTTGCCTAGCAATTTCTTCTAGGATTACACCCCTAGCTTGCTCTTCCTCCTCTTCATCAACTTCCTCATCACTCTCTTCTTCTTCTTCAACTTCCTCTAATTCTTCATCCATTTCCTTTAATTCCTCATCCTCAGCTTCAGATTCAGAATCATATAATTCTTCCACAACAGGTTCTACCACAACCTTCTTTTGTACTTTGTATTGCTTCCTAGTCACTTTCTTCTTAGTGCTAGGTTCCTCTACTTTCTCCTTTCCTTTTCCTCCTTCTTCAGCCTCTTTCTCCTCTTCTTCTTCTCCTTCACATCTCAATACCCAAGTTGGAAATTCAGGGGCATTCACTTGGCCCACAAGATCAAAGATCTTGTCAAAAACCAATTGAAGCCAGTCATGTTGATCATTCTGAAATTTCCATACAGCCCTCTGCTTCTGCATGTAATGCTCTTGCATTGCAGGTGCAGGGCCTCTTACATTTCTTAATTTCTCCTTCACTTCAGCACTCAAATTACCAGGGGGAAATTTCCTTTGTTCATTAGCAGCTATAGGGACACCTTCTATCATGCATAATTCAGTTATAAGACAAGGGAAAAACAGAAATCCCTTTGATTTTGTTGAGCATGCAAGAATTTCCCTAGCTATCAATCACTTATGTCTACATTTCCCTCGGAGAGAAATTGTATCTAGCAAGATCAATCTCTCTTTGGTCATAGCATATGTGTGTGATGTAGGCAGAATTGAATTGGCTATGAACAAATGCCAATTACCTAATGCATTTATCAAATAATTGCTTCTAAGCTTAATCTCATTAGGTGTGAATTTCTCCCAAACAGACCCACTGTATAGCAATCCTATTCCTTATTTCTTCCATTTCTTTCTTAAAGGCCTTGGCCACTCTATTCTCAAAATCATTCCCATTATATTTCAGCATATAATGTTCATTCAATTTCTTGGCATGGAAGTGTACAAGTTTACCTCTCACCATGGAAGTGTAGGAATGTTCTGGTCCTTCTTGTGGTGTGATTCCAGCATAGAACTCTCTTACTATGTCTTCAATGTAGCCTCCTCTTGGTAGCACGAAGTGGTCCCAATTGAGATTGGCCACTGTTGACATGAATGATGGGCTAGCCTTCTTCAGATCATACCCTCTCTCGGGCAATAGATGCATGTTCCAGAGATGAACATTGTCATCATTTCTTGCTGTTGATTCCTTGGCTTTGCCTTTCTTTAATGATGATGATCCTGCATGCATGGCTTTCTTCTCTTTTTGGGGAGTTTTGGCCTGCTTGCCTGATGATTTCTGTGCTGATTGCTTCTTCACCATTGTAATTGCTTTGAATTTCTAGGTTTTTGATTGCTTGTGTGATTTGAGAAAAAATTGGATTGAGAATGTGAAATGTGGTTCGTGTTTCAGATGAGAGAAATTTGTGAGAATTTGTGAATGAAGGGGTAACGATAACAATGAAGGCTTTATGTTTCAGGAAGAAGGAAGTTAGTGGATTTATTAGGTAGCCGTTAGCATTGCGTGCTGCGCATGCATCATGCCAAGTGTCTTGCTTTGGCTACCAATGTGTCATTAATCTTACTTAACCTCCTTTGATCTTCCTGAAGCCTTATGATTCACACTTAACCAATTTTCTTCAAGTTTATAATTTTCTGATGCAGGGCACGTTTTTCCTCAATGCAGGTGCATTAGATGCAGCTGCATTAGTTTCCTGCATTTCTTAGCTGCTGTTCTAGTACTTCCAAAGTGTCCTCCATAAGGTGCAGAATGGCAATGCAGAAGCACTGCTTGTTGCTCCTCTTCAGGTATGCATTTCCTCATTAATTGATCAGGGCACATCTTGTAAAGGAATGGATCATCCCAATAGTATTGTTTAACCATGTGGAAGAATTTTCTCCTTTGTTGATATGTCATACTCACTGGTACCACTTTGCTTGCAAGGAAATTTACAATATCGAGAAACCATGGTGCGAGATGCATTTGATGCTCCCGCATTGCTTATAGCAAATGCGCTTCATGTTTTGCATTGACTGTGATTGCCAATAGCTTCTCATCTGGAAAACTCTCCTTGATTTCTTCTCCTTGTGTACCAAGTGATTGTCCTTCAATCCTTGATAAATGGTCTGCTACTTGATTTTCTACTCCTTTCTTGTCTCTAATTTCTAAATCAAATTCTTGTAGGAGTAAAATCCACCTTATCAGCCTTGGCTTTGCATCCTTCTTTGAAATTAGATACTTAATGGCAGAGTGATCAGTATAGACAATAATTTTAGTGCCAACTAAGTAAGATCTAAATTTTTCAAAGGCAAACACCACAGCTAATAATTCTTTTTCTGTGACTGTGTAGTTCACTTGAGCTTCAATTAATGTCTTGCTAGCATAATATATGGAATGAAAGACCTTATCATACCTTTGCCCTAGGACTGCTCCTACTGCAAAGTCACTAGCATCACACATTAATTCAAATGGTCTGCTCCAATCTGGAGTTACTATAATTGGTGTTGTCACCAATGCCTTTCTAAGCTTGTCAAAAGCTTCTATACAAGATTCATCAAAGTTGAATTCTACATCATGTTGCAGAAGCATACATAATGGTTTTGAGATTTTTGAAAAATCTTTGATAAACCTCCTATAAAAACCAGCATGGCCTAAGAAGCTCCTGATACCTTTAACTGTATTTGGTGGTGGTAAATTTTCAATGACATCAATTTTAGCTTTGTCTACCTCTAGACCTTTCTTTGAAATTCTATGTCCTAGCACTATGCCTTCTTGTACCATGAAATGGCACTTTTCCCAGTTTAAGACTAAATTTGTTTCCTCACATCTCTTGAGAATTTGTTCCAAATTTGCTAAACAAACTTGAAATGTTTCTCCAAAGATAGAGAAATCATCCATGAATACTTCCATTGATTGCTCAATGAAATCTGAGAATATAGACATCATGCATCTTTGGAATGTAGCAGGTGCATTACATAAGCCAAATGGCATCCTTCTAAAGGCAAAGGTTCCATAAGGGCATGTAAAAGTGGTTTTGTGTTGATCCTTAGGCTCAATGGCTATTTGATTATAGCCTGAATAGCCATCTAGGAAACAATAGAATTCTTTCCCTGCTAATCTATCTAACATTTGGTCTATGAATGGTAAAGGAAAGTGATCCTTTTTGGTAGCTTTGTTGAGTTTTCTGTAATCCATACAGATTCTCCACCCTGTGACAGTTCTAGTTGGTATCAACTCATTCTTTTCATTGGCTATTACTGTAACACCCGGAAATAATTTAATTAAATTATTTAATTTAATTATGGATTTTATTGGCAACATGATTAAATTAATTAAATTGATGGGCGTGGTTCAGGAGGTGGAGCGAGTAAAGGGAGTGGTGTGGACGTGGAGGGCCCAGTGTTTACTGAGCCCACTGCTTAACCCTAGGAGTTTAGCGCAACTCTCTCATTGTGCAGAAATTGAGAGAGCTGCGAATTGAGAGAGTGAGAAAGAGAGAGAGGGAGCGCTGCACTAAGAAGAGGAAAGGAAGGGGAATTTCGCTGGTTCCTTCAGGTGAGAATTCTTGATCCTTCCATGCCGTTTTTCTTCATTATCCTAGTGTTGTAGCCTATCCCTAACCCCATTGTGTTCATTCCTCATTGATCAAAGGAGAGAGAGTGGCTGCGATTTCAAGGAGGAAGGAGACGTCACGTTCGTTGTGTTGCTGAGTTTTGTACGTGACTCCGTCGCCGTTAATTCCGGAACATACAAATTCGAGGTAAGGGTGAGCGTTTCGGTTTAACGTGATTGGGTATATGATGGGTTTTGGGGTTTTGATGTTGTTTTAATAACTTGTGAGGTTGTTTGATGAATTCGATGTGATTGCTGAATGTTGTTGATGTCTTGATGAAATTGATGAATTCGGTGATTTTTGATGAATGTTTGAAGGTTGCGTGATGAGTTTCTGGTGATTCCCTTGGGGTATTTTGATGTGTCTATTGATGATCTTACGATGAATATCTTGATGAACAAAATCATGTTTTGAAATCTGAAATTGAGCTGGGAAAAATATCGAAAATTCCGAGTTTTCTGCGTTTTGAGCTGTTTCTGCCCACTGGCGCCTCAGTCGCGCTCGGGTGGCGCCTCAAGAGAAAGAGTGATGCGCTGAGGGCTGATGTTTCTGTCCTCTGGCGCCTCACTGGCGCCTCACTCGCGCCCGGAGCGCGAGTCACCTGTTCTCACTGTTTTACACTGTTTTTCACTGTTGTCTGTACGTTTTTGTAAATTGAATATCTTTTGAACCGGGAACCCGATTGAGGTGTTCTAAGATGCGTTGGAAAGCTTATTCAGAGGCCTAACTGAATATTCTATTTTTAAGGCAAAATAAACCGTTTATTGTTGCTGTATTTATTAAGTAAAAGGTGTTGTTTTATGAAAATGGTGATACTATGTTTATATAAGTGATTTACTGTGAAATGTTATACTACTAGTGTTCTAATTGACTATGGCTAAATTGTGGTTTACCACTAAGGTCAGAATTTCTTTCAATTGTATTTACAAGGGCATCACTAAGAGCCTTGCAAAGGTGGCCAATGCACATTGCAAGTAGTATCGATTACTGAGTAATCCCATAGTCAATCAGTTCACTATTTTATAACACACTAAACCAAAAGATAACTGAAAAATATATATACTCTAAATGATGTTGGTGTGTATGGTTTTGATGAGTTGCGGTGAATGTTCTCTATGAGTGATTATGATGTTGTGATATGACTTGTGATGAATTGTGAAGAATATACTCTATGAGTATAGTTTTAATAATCTTTGTTGTGTGATTGTGATGAATTATAAGAATACACTCTATGAGTGTTTTATGATGATGATGGTGAGTACTCCAGTGAGTATTTTGATGAAATGCACATGTGTATATAGAATCTCATGGCATGTGCATAAATGTGAAGAATAGGCTTGACCTCTTGCGAAGAATAGGCTTGGCCTCCAGTGAAGAATAGGCTTGGCCTCTTAATTGTGATGAATATGGTACCATCATGCATTATGCCCAGTGGGGTTGCACTTTCATACATAATTATAACTGTAAATTGTGCTGTTTGTGATTGGAGCTGTTGTTGTGTGACCATGAATTGGTGATGATGGTGTTGCTATGTGATTGCCTGCTCTCACTTCTCTATTATGTATCTGATTATGTTGTATTGAAATTCTCACCCCTTCTGCTTGGAATGTTGCTCTATTGTGGCAACGCTGCAGTGTCAGCGAGTGAAGGTCTAGCTGCCTTCTTGTTAGCTGTCGGGAGGTCTGTTTGTGTCGCTCTCTGATACCGTAGCACCTAGGGGGCGTATTTTTGGGATTTGATGTTAAACTACTTAACTGTATGAGGTTTATTTGAAGAATTATGTGACGTGTTTGAGTGGACTAGTGAGTCAATAATTATTTTCCGCTGTGATAAGATGATTTTTGAAGTTTTAACTTTGTGATGTATGTGTTGTTGCACAAATTTAATGGTGCATACGATGAGTTAAATTTAATGGAGACGTAACATTCCTTTCTACTAATTAATTAATATTTCGAGCAGTGGAATACTCCGATAATGACGTTGGAAATTAAGGGGTAGATAAGGGGTGTTACATTAGTGGTATCAGAGCAGTTCGGTCTGTCCGGCCGGTGGTTGAGTCGTCAAGTTGAGTAACATTTGAGCTTTGTTACTCGTTTCTGATTTTTGTTTTCTGTTGCAGTACTAGAATGGCAGGACGGAACGACGCTGCACTTGCTGCTTCCTTACAGGCTATTGCTGGGGTTGTGGGTAACATACCCAATGCTATTGGTGATGGAACGCGTAGTTTGGCTACGTTCCAGCGTGAGAACCCTCCTACTTTTGAAGGCGGGTATAATCCTGATGGTGCCCTTGAGTGGCTAAGTGAGATGGAGCGGATTTTCCGTGTCATGGATTGCACCGATGCTCAGAAGGTTCGCTATGGCACACACATGTTGAAGAAAGAGGCTTATGATTGGTGGAGGGCAGCTAGCAGGGGTTGACGACTGCCAATGAGGAGATCACTTGGGCGGTATTTGAGAGGGAATTCAAGAGGAAATACTATCCGGAAGATGTCCGCGGAAAGAAAGAGGTGGAGTTTTTGAGACTTGAGCAAGGTAGCATGATATGAATCGAGTATCTTGCGCAAAATTTCTTCGAATCTGTCCAAGTTTTATCCACACTATGATGGAGAGGGTGCTGAGTTCTCCAAATGCATCAAGTTTGAAAACGGGTTGCGTGCTGACATTAAGAGAGCCATAGGGTATCGCAGATCCGTGTATTCCCATTGTTGGTTAATAGTGCGGAATTTTCGAAGAGGACAATAATGCCTTCTCGAGTTATGAAGGAAAGGCAAAAGAATTTTTCGGGTCGTGGGAAGCCCTATGAGGTGCCTGCTGGTAAGAGCAAAGGGAAGTTTGTTGGTAAATCTGTTGGGGGGTCTAAGCGAAGTGGGGGAGATGCGGCAGCCAGTGTTACTTGTTACACGTGTGGGAAAACAGGCCATAAGAGTCCAGATTGCCCAAACAAGGAAAAGAATAGATGTTATAAGTGTGGGAAGGAGGGACACATGTCCTTCAACCGTGATAAGAAGGAGATGGTATGCTTCAATTGTGAAGAGAGTGGTCACGTCGATTACAGTTGTCCTAAACCCAAGAGAGAGAAGTCGTATGGAAAGGTGTTAGCTCTGTTTGGATCCGACGTAGTGAGCGAGATTCGAGTGCGTGCTATATCAATAATACTCCTCTTGTTGCTATTGTTGATGATACTGGTGCTACCCATAGTTTTATTCTTCTTTGCATGTGTTGAGAACTTAAGCCTTGTTTTATCCGATATGTCGAGGAGATGGTTATCGATACTCCAATTAAGGGGTTCGTGACTACCTCCGTTGTTTGTGCTAAATGCCCCGTATCTATGTATGGTAGAGAATTTTTAGTTGATCCGATTTGTTTGCCGAGTGGGATGGATGTCATTCGGGTATGGATGGTTAGTTGATAACCACGTTCATATCAATTGTCGTGAAAGAAAGTCCGTGAGTTTTGCTTCGCATGAAGAGAAGTGCAGTTTCATTATCTGCGCGGTCACCGTTTGACCGGGTGATGAGAGAAGAGGTTCACTATTTTCTCTATTAGCATCGTTGTCTCTGTGAGAGCCAAGCGAAGATTGATGAATTGCCGGTAGTGCGTGAGTTTTCTCGAGTGTTTCTGATGAGATTCCGGATGTACCACCGAGAGAAGTGGAGTTTACTATTGATCGGTTCCCGGCACAAAGCCCGTGTGTCTATGGCACCATATAGAATGTCTCGCATCCGAGTTGGCGAATTGAAAAAGCAACTTGAAGATTTGTTAGAAAAGAAGTTTGTGAGACCGAGTGTGTCACCTTGGGGAGCCCTGATGTTGCTAGTGAAAAGAAAGATGGTAGTATGAGGTTGTGTGTAGACTATCGGCAGCTAAATAAAGTTACAATCAAGAATAAGTACCCGTTGCCAAGGATTGATGACTTGATGGATCAATTAGTGGGTGCTAAAGTATTTAGCAAGATTGATTTAAGGTCCGGTTATCACCGATCAAGGTCAAGGATGAAGATGTTCCAAGACAAACATTTAGGACCAGATATGGACACTATGAGTATTCCGTGATGCCTTTCGGTGTGACTAATGCACCGGGAGTATTCATGGGATACATGAACCAAATTTTCCGGGAGTACTTGGACAAGTTTGTGGTGGTTTTCATTGATGACATTCTGATTTACTCTAAGTCAGAAGAGGAGCATGCGGAACATCTGAGGGTAGTATTAGACATTCTGAGGAGCCGAAAATTATATGCCAAGTTGTCCAAGTGTGAGTTTTGGTTGAAAAAGGTCAGTTTTCTCGGGCATGTGATTTCTTGTGAAGGGATTGCGGTGGATCCTTCCAAAGTTGATGCAGTGTTGCAGTGGGAGTCTCCAAAGTCAGTTACTGAAATAAGGAGTTTTCTGGGATTAGCTGGCTATTATAGAAGATTCATTGAGGGATTTTCGAAGTTGGCTCTGCCATTGACCCAATTAACTTGCAAGGGCAAAGCTTTTGTTTGGGATGACCGATGTGAAGAAAGCTTCAATGAGCTGAAAAGAAGATTGACTACATCTCCAGTGTTGACCTTACCTAGTTCGGTCGACCCGTTTGTAGTATACTGTGATGCTTCCAAGATGGGTTTGGGTGGCGTGCTTATGCAGAATGGGAAAGTGGTCGCTTATTGTTGCGCTTGTGTAATAGTGTGGTTTTTCGCAATTATAGTGCAAGTATACACATCGTACAAGTAATAAAGTGGATGAGAGTAAGAGATCGTTCCCACGAGGATTGATAAGTTTTCAAGGTCCAAGTTTCAAAACACAAGAGAAGTACGTAACAAATCGGCAATAAGAGTTGGTTTTTTTTTTTAAGCTAAAGATGTAAATAAAACAAGTAAACAAAAGTTGATTGTGAATATGGATGAGAGATGAGTTGAGTTGTTGTATGCAAATAAATCCTTCCTAGCTAGGCGTTATAACGCTTACACGCTTCTGACGTTCCAATGTTATTCTGTATAGACGTGGCCACGCTTGAACGCTTGTTGCAAAAGAGCTATGCTTTTCAAAGACAAAACGCGTCGAGTTTCAAGTATAAGAGGTCCTATGTCTAGGTTCTAAATAGGCCCACTCCTCGTATTTTAAGCACCCACAAAGAATGTTCTATGAACTATTATCCATTCTATGTCTAGACTTAGATAAAGATGCCTAAATGTCTTTAGTGCATTGTTCGTTCATATAAATCTTTGATTTCTTTTCATAGACCATGTCTGTACCTATGAATCTACCTATTTTAAGAGGCCATCCTCAAAACAAGTTGGAAATATTATCATGCAAAGATTTAAAACATGTAAGCGTCAATACTTAATAACATTTAACTAAAAATTCATTACATGCAAAACAACAACTCAACTACAAAGTGTTTAGCTCATGCTGAGCATCTTTACAGAATGAAGAGGATTTAAAATCCAAATACCATACATAACAGAAAAGAACCTAAGTGCAAAAGATACGCCTAAGTAACTTTTTAGCATGTACGCTGTATAGACGTTACAACGTCTGAGCTTTACAATAATGCAGAAAATAAAACTTAAGTTCAGACAAGCAAAATATAGAAGTCTGTTTCCAGATCTTCTTTACAAAACTAATTCTGAAATTAATGGAGGGATGGTGAGGGGATGAAGATGAAGTGATTCTGAAGATATGTAGAAAAGATGATGTTTTGAGAGAGAGCTGAGCCTTCCTTAAATAGCCACCTTGCTTACGCGTGCTGATGTCACTTGCCCACCTACCAGATCTGTTTCTTCCTGACACTGTTCAGTGCTACAGTGTTTCTGTGCGTCAGCTCATGGGGACTAGAAAGATCTTCTGACTTTATATCTTTGACTATCATTGCTTAGCGCGCCAAAATTGAGATCTTTCACCCTTTCTCTGCTGCATTCCAGTAGACGTGGTGAGGGACGTGGTAACGTTCAGTGCTAATTTTCCTGCACAAGCACAAAAAAGCATCAAAACGCTCTCAAGGGCACCACTTGGTGCCTAAATGCACAGATTTATCACTTTATCCACTTATTTGCTAAAAACTCAGAAATTACATAAAACTAATTTAATAAACCTTGTATTGCTAGAGAACTTGCATGATTTATTCTTTGAATGAGTATAAATAACTCATATAAATATGAGTTATCACACCCCCAAACTTAAATCATTGCTTGTCCTCAAGCAATCAAGACACAACTAACATATATGAAATCAACTACACTAGCAGGTTATGCTCTACTCAATCAACAGATCAAAAATTCATTCTCAAGGGGCTAATTCTTCACACACTCACGCACCACTTGCATGATTAAATTCCAGATTTATTACAGCTCAAAGTGAGTGTGATCTCTGCATTTAATTCTTCCTCTAGCTAGTTCAGAACTACTTTAGCCTATGAAAGAGTGGCTCCCCAAATGGTGACAGTAAAACATCTTTCAAAACCAAGAATAGGCTAACATTTTCACATAAGAAATGGGGGTTCATTTAAAGCATGACAAAGGGTCTTAATTGGGTGCTAGGACTAGGTTAGTGCAACTAATTTATTGACTCACACACGCAAAAAGGTCAGAACCCCTCATTACTGAGCAACTCTCTTTTATTTGCTCCATTTTGGAGTTTTTTTTTTCTTTTTTTTTTTTTTCATAGGGATAACATTGGAGTGCTCAGCATTTGTTTCAGGGTATTACAGGGAACACAGCACACATGTGGATTTTCCACTTATTTTTAACAACACACTCTTTTTGGTATTTTTGGGAATAGACGTTACAACGCGTTTATGGGTGAGACGTTGCAACGTCCCAACACACAACACGACACACACGGCAGGGCGTTATAACGTTACGGGTAGACGTTACAACGTTGCACTCACGCTACACCGCACTTAACCATCACTACGCCTCTTTGCACCCACCTTTAATGCGACTTGACTCACCCCCAAACTTAGCTTCTACTGCTATTCTAGATTTTTAGTCAAGTTTTATTCTCACCACAGTTTACCAAAACTAGCTTCAGCACAAAATATTCCCTAGTTAACTAGATTCTTTCTTAAAAACAGAGTTTGTGTAGGAGCAACAATCAATTCTTTTCATCTAATCATGCATAGGCTACTCACACACATATTTTCACTATCTTTAGCCCAAAGAGAATTATTTTCATGCTTTGACAGAGTAAGAACAGAAATTGCTTTTGCATTTGATTTCATGTACAACATAGACAGAAACTTAAAACATTGAGATTTCCCCCCCCCCACACACTTAAAGTTGAGCAGTGTCCTCACTGCTCAAAGATAAACAAAACAGAAAATTTCCTTTTTTTTATTTTTTTTTTATTTTTTTTTATAGAGGGGGGTCTCATATGAAATAAAACTACTGAAACTTCAACTAAAATTAAAACTAAGAACAAAAAATAAAAACTACAACTACTATTGAAATTAAATGGGGGACTTACTTGTTTGCTGCACCAGATCTAAGCCTTCCGCTTTGTCTGGTGGGTACTCCTGCCTGACCTTCTCCTTTCTTCTTTTCCTTCTTCTCTTTCTTCACCTTCACTCCTCCTTGCTCGGTTGTGGTGGTGGTTGTTGTTTCATCAGATTCCTTCTCTTTTGAGCTTGCACCCACACTTGTAGCAGCAGCACTTGAGGCTTCAGCAATCCTCTTTTTAGCCTCCTCCCACATCTTCATTGCTAATTCAGCAGGGTTGACATTCACTGGATCCTTGGGAATCACCTGGGCTTTTTCCACCTCTGGTTCTTTAGACGTTGCCACGTCTGATGATGATCCTCCAATTCCAGCAACTGTACCCTGGGCTTGCTTCAACAGGTGCTCTGCTAGCTTCTGTGTGGCCTCCTCCATTGCTTGTTGCTTTACCTTTTCCATGCGCAAACACGCGTCATTGTTGGCTTGCATTTCTACAAGTTTGGTCATGACCTCTTTTTTGAGACGTTGTGGCGTCTGCGCAGCATTTCTTCAAAGAATAGCGGGAAAGGGGTTTTTCGTAAACACTAGTGGCAACAAATGCTTTGCACTAGTAGCGCGATGTGAGTTTCCTGCGGCACCTTGACCTTTTCTCTTCACGAGCGCTTTTTTGCCTTATTGTTGTGGTGGTTGCAACTTCTTCTTTATCTCCACTCCCTTGAGCTTGTTTTGACTCACCGCCAGCTCTCTTGTCTTTTCTTCCTTCCAAAGGGATTGTATGTGAGTGCACTTTTCACTCGTGTTTTCTTGGGTGGTGAAATGGGTTGGGCATCCGGTTAGTCCTGTGTTTGTTGGCTCAGACGTCGCCACGTCTGGTTCTTGCACTTTCTGGGGTGATGGTTGCTTTTTAGGCTCAGGTTGGGGTGGGGTTGGTTGTGGTGCTGATTGACCTTGGGCTTTAGATTGTGGGGTTTTGGGTGTGTTTTGGTCATGGGTGGAGGTCTCTTTTGGTGAAGGTGGTGGTTGTGTGGCTTGTGGGGATGGTTGTTTGGATTTTGTTTGGGCTGGCTCTTTGGTTGCTTGATTTGTTGGGGATTCACTCACAGTCTTCTCACTTGAACTCCCTTTCTCCTCAGGGCTCTCCTCCTCTTCCTCCTCACTGATTACTTCCATGCTTGCTTTCTTTGACTCCTCTGCATCAAAATCAGAAATATCATCCAAATCATCAGAATTAAAATCCTCTTCACTACTTACCTTCTTTTGTTTCTTTCTTTGGGCTTTGCCTTTTGGTGGGCTTCTTGCTCGCTTGGCCCTTTCTTTCTTCACACGACTTTCCTTTGAATTGTAGACAGGGGAACATCATCGTCATTTTCTTCCTGCATCCAGTCTGGCAATACAGGTTCTTCAATTGCTTTCTTTCCTTTAGACACTTCGGCAAATACCTTCTTTTGCCATTCAAATTGTTCCTTGACAAATTTGGCCAGGGAGTTCTGCCTCTCCTCCAGACGTTGCAACGTCTGTGTATCAACAGAACTTGCAGCTCCTGCAGTCTTCACCCTAGGCTTAAACTTTGTTGAAAAGGGGCCTTGAGGCTGCTCCCTAAGCTCTGAGGCTTCAATCTCTACTCCTGCCTCCATACACAAGTCAGTTATCAAATAAGGGAAATACAAATAGCCATCCTTCCTGTTTTTCCATTTGTTGAGCTCACGGTTGATCAACTTTCCAACCTCCACTTTGTCTCTTGACATGATTGCATCAATCACAATCAGTCTCTCTTTGTCTACCCAAGATGTGTGAGATGTGGGGATTAAGCAATGCCTTATGAAGTGAAACCAAGTATTGGCTTCATCACATAGGTATCTCTTCATGATCTTGAACTCGCTTCCGTGCTCACCACTTCTTTCCCAGACAGCACCTTCAACACATATTCTATCCTTGATAGCATCCATTTCAGCCAATCCATAGTTCTTTTGCTTGGTCTCGACTGCTTTCCCATAATACCCTAGCCCAAAATAATCATTGATGACTCTCACACCAAACTTGACTTCCTCACCTCGCACCTTTGACACAATGGACGGCTCTCCTTCAGGTCTTTCAACGATTCCCTTGTAGAAATCGTGAACCAGGGTAGCAATATATTCCTTTCTGTGTACAACAAATTTACCACCACGACCAACGCTGCCATGGTTGCGAGAAAATCAGGATTGGGGTTTTCTTGACTAAAGCCCCTTTCAGGAAGTAGGGCTTTTTTCTTGGATGGGTTAGGTGTTTCAGGAATGGGGGCTGAGGATGAACTCAGGTCAGCATGTTTGCCTTTCCCAGAGGATTTGGTGGCGGATTGCTTCACTTTTGTCATGGTGATTGCGCAGAAAATTGTTTGGAAGGAAATGGGGGGTTTCTGGAAATTTTAGGTTTTCAGAGGAAGAGAGGGGAGATGCTGGTTTCAGAGAGAGAGCTTAGAAAGAGTTTGCAGGAGGTGGAATGGTGGTGAATGGTTAGATTTTTATGGGGAAGTGGTTATGGGGAGTTGAGAAATGGAAGAGTGGAGTAATGGAGAAAAGTAACCGCTTGATTAGGCGGGTTAAGTAAAGGGATGACGTTGTCGCCGGTTACCACGTTAAGTGGCTCGGAGGACATCATTTACGATCGTCATTACTTATGCTTTTGACTTAATTTAAATCTGCCCTGACTGCCCAGACGTGCCCACGTCTAATACATTCTGAGACGTTACGACGTCTACCACCTTTTACCTTCTCCTCTTTTCAACACTTATTCCTGCAAAACAAAAATTAAAATAACACAAAAATTAAAAATCATTGGGTTGCCTCCCAAGAGCGCTTGCTTTAGGAGTCTTCAGCCAGACTTTTGTCTCTTTCATTCAAGAATTGTTGAAGGACATTTGGATCTTGTCCCTTTCCACATGCTCTCCATGATATTGTTTCACACGCTGGCCATTAACTTTGAACATGGTGTTTGTCTTTTCATCAAATAAATCCACTGCACCATGAGGATAGATCTTTATTAATTTGAATGGACCTGACCACCTTGATTTCAACTTTCCTGGGAACAGTTTCAGCCTTGAATTAAATAGCAACACCTGCTGTCCTTCTACTAGTTCTCTCCTTTGGATTCTTTGATCATGCCACTTTTTGGTCTTTTCCTTGTACATTCTTTGAGTTTTCATAGGCATGATGTCTGAACTCTTCTAGCTCATTTAATTGTAACAACCTTGCCTCACCAGCTTTTGCATGATCCAAATTTAATTGTTTCAATGCCCAATAAGCCTTATGTTGGAGCTCAATTAGCAGGTGACAAGCCTTACCATAAACTAGCTTATAAGGAGACATGCCCAATGGTGTTTTGTATCTTTGTTCAGAGGCCCAAAGTGCATCATCCGTGTAATGACCACTCCTTTTCTCATTGGGACCAACCATCTTCTCAAGTATTCTTTTGATCTCCCCGTTGGATATTTCTCGCTGCCACTTTGGTTTGGGGGTGATAGGTCAGTAGCAGTTCTGTGTTTCACTCCATACTTAGCCAAGAGGTTCTCAATTAACTTATTACGAAAATGAGAGCCTTCATCACCGACATTATGGCTCTTGGAGTTCCAAATCTTGTGAATATATTCTTTTTCAGGAACTTGCTAACTGATTTGGCTTCATTGTTTGGTAATGCTACTGCTTCAACCCACTTTGACACGTAATCCACAGCTACCAGAATGTATAGATTTCCATGAGACATAGGAAATGGTCCCATGAAATCCATTCCCCAAACATCAAACAACTCTACTTCCAGAATGTTTGTGAGTGGCATCTCCTGCTTGCTTGATATATTCCCTGTTCTTTGGCACTTATCACATCTTCTTACCAACTCATGCGCATCTTTGAATAAGGTTGGCCAATAGTAGCCTGATTGTAGGACCTTTGCAGCTGTTCTTGTACCTCCAAAGTGTCCACCATACGGTGCTGAGTGACATTGTTGCAGCACATGGAGTTGTTCTTCTTCAGCTAAACACCTTCTTAGTAACTGATCTGGGCATAATTTGTACAAGTATGGTTCATCCCAGAAATATTGCTTTGTAGTGTGGAAGAACCTCTTCTTTTGTTGGTGGTTAAATCCTACAGGCACAACTTTGCTAACAAGGAAGTTAACTATATCAGCATACCATGGTGCAGTAGTATCAGACGTTATAACGTTTGACGAAATTGTCATAGACGTGGTAACGTCTTCAACTACTGAGGCTACTGATAATAGTCTCTCATCAGGGAATTTTTCTTTTATCTCCTATTCACCTGTACCTGCATCAACATTCTCAAGCCTAGAAAGATGATCAGCAACTTGGTTCTCCACCCCCTTTTTGTCACGAATTTCCAAGTCAAATTCTTGGAGGAGGAGAACCCATCTAATAAGCCTTGGCTTTGCATCTTTTTTGGAAATTAAGTACTTAATGGCTGAATGATCAGTAAAAACAATAACTTTTGCACCAACTAAGTAAGATCTAAACTTATCAAATGCAAACACAACACCAAAAGCTCTTTTTCACTATCACGAGATAATTCAATTGGGCATCATCTAAGGTTTTATCGGCATAATAAATAGAATGAAAGATTTTTCCATACCTTTGCCCCAGTACAGCTCCTACAGCATAATCACTTGCATCACACATCAACTCAAATGGTTTAGACCAATCTGGAGTGACTATGACTGGAGCAGTCACCAATGCAGTCTTCAATTTGTTGAAGGCCTCATGACATTGTTCATCAAAGTTGAAGACGTTGTCACGTTGCAACAACAGACACAGGGGTTTTGAAATCTTTGAGAAATCCTTGATAAATCTTCTGTAAAACCCTGCATGTCCTAAGAAACTTCTGACTCCTTTAACAGTTGTTGGTGGAGGCAGCTTGTCAATAACATCAATCTTTGCTTTGTCTACCTCTAATCCCTTTTTTGATATTTTGTGTCCCAACACTATTCCTTCTTGTACCATGAAATGGCATTTTTCCCAATTGAGCACTAGATTGGTTTCTTCACACCTTATCAGAACTCCTTCCAAATTATCCAGGCATCCTTTGTACGAATCTCCATAGACTGAGAAATCGTCCATAAAAACTTCCATGGAATTTTCAATGAGATCAGAAAATAAGGCCATCATGCACCTTTGAAATGTTGCAGGAGCATTACATATCCAAATGGCATCCTTCGAAAGCAAAGGTACCATAGGGACAAGTGAATGTTGTCTTTTCTTGATCTTCAAAGCTATAGCTATCTGGTTGTAGCACAATAACCATCAAGGAAACAGAGAAATCTTTGCTGCGAGCACATCTGCTAGCATTTGATCAATGAATGGAAGAGGAAATGATCCTTCTTAGTTGCTTTGTTTAACTTTCTCAGTAATCCATGCATATCCTCCACCTCATTCTCGTCCTTTGTTGGAATTAGCTCATTTTTCTCATTTGTTACCACAAGAAACTCCTCCTTTTTGGGTACACACTAAACCGGACTCACCCAGAGCCGTCACTAATAGGGTAAATGATTCTCTGCATCCAACCACTTGATGATTTCTTTCTTTACCACCTCCTTCATTATGGGGTTCGGTCTCCTCTGTCCTTCAATACTATTCTTGGCATTTTCCTCCAAGACAATTCTATGCATACTGATTGTGGGGTGATACCTTTGATGTCCGCCATTTGCCAACCAATTGCCTTTTATGTCTCTTGAGGTAGTAATGAGATCATTTTCCCGCTCTTGGGTGAGCTTGGAAGAAATGATCACGAGCGGAAATCATTTTCCCTAAAAAGACATACTTTAAATGATCCGTAACACCTTTAATTCCAAAGTAGGTGGCTCTTTAATGGAGGGCACATTCTTCTTCGATTTGACTCCTCTTGCCCTAAAGATTCATACTTCTTTGTCCATGACTTTGGTGCGGGGGCTCGGGGCGTGGCCACGCGTCGCAATGCAGACGCTACGACGTCTGGAAGGAACAACTTCTTCTCGCCAATAATTCTTGTATTTCATTGTTGCCCGAATCTTCTCCAAATGATCATTATCTTTGTTGAATTGTTTTTGAACCATATGATCAATGGCAACCACGTCACGAACATTCCTCCGTGTTTGGATCCGGATATTTGAGTGCATTGAGGACGTTGAACTTGACTTCTTGGTCATTGACTCTCATGATTAATTCTCCTTTCTCGCACATCAATGATTGTCCTTCCAAAGAGCTAAGAATGGTCTCCCGAATGATGGGAACTTCTTTATCCGCATCAAAATCTAAAATAACAAAATCCACTTTGAAACACAAACTTATCAACCTTAATCAAAACATCTTCTAGTATGCCCTCGTGATAAACTCTACTTTTATCGGCTAAAGTTAAGCTTAAAAGAGGTAGGCACATGCCAGTTCCTATACCAAGTTTGTCATAAATGGACTTGGGCATCAAGTTGATAGTTGCTCCCAAGTCACATAAAGCTTTGCCAATGTAAAAATCTCCAATGGAGCATGGTATAGTAAAGCTGCCAGGATCCTTGAGTTTTCTAGGAAGTTTATTCTCGCATAATTAAACTACATTCTTGATTAAAGCAACAGCTTTCAAACTCCCCTAGCCTTCTCCTTTTGGTGATGATGTCTTTCAAGAACTTGGCATAATTTGGCATCTGCTGTAAAGTCTCAACCAAGGGAAGGTTGATGTGTAACTGCTTTAACATCTCCATGAATTTGCTGAACTGCTTATCTTCATGGGCCTTCTTCAATCTTTGAGGGTATGGTGGAGGAGGATACTCAGGTACAAGCCTTGGTACAGTCTTGATTCCTGGTTCAAAATTAGACGTCGTAACGTCTGGCTTAGATGTCACAATGTCTGGAGTATCCTTCACACCACTTGTGCTTGCCTCTTTCCCTTTCTTTTTCTCTTTCTCTGGTGCTTCTTTCTGCTTCTCCTGTAATTCTTTTTCCACAGGCATAGTTGGTTCAGGGTATTCAGTACCACTTCTTAAAGAAATTGCATTTACCTGTCCATTTACCCCATTATTACCATTAGGGGCTGATGATGATGGTGTTTCTGTTGTAGAAAGAAGAGATCCATTCCAGAGTTTTGATTGAAGACTCATGAGTTTGAAGGGTTGTCTTGCAATCACTTATGAAGTTCTTTATCATGGCTTCCAAGCTGCTATTGTTGTTGTTCTGCACATACTGCCTCTGTTGTTGTTGAGGAGGGAATCCTGGAGGTATTGCAGGAGCATTGTTGCTGGTATTTAGTGCATTGTTGTTTCTCCAACTGAAATTTGGATGATTTCTCCAATTTGAATTGTAGGAGTTGGAGTAGGGACCATTTCCTTTGTTCTGAGAGACAAAGTTTACAGATTGAGGGTTGTAGGGACATTCCTCATATACATGCCCTTCTTCACAATAAACACACACTACTCCACGAGTGGGTAGGTTCAATCTAACTGCCGCAGCCGCAGCTTCTCGACGTGGCCACGTTTGAAAGCATTCAAAGTTTTGATCATGTTGGTCAAGGTAGCCACTTGAGCGAGAAAGAGCGATCCACTTCACTTATTTCATGGACACCGCCTTCTTTCCGAGAGTGAATCTATCGGATGGCCAATGTGAGTTATGGGTGGCTATGTCATCAATAAGCTTGCATGCCTCAGAAAAGGACATGTTTAGAATGACACCACCTGATGAAGCATCAAGTATCAACCTAGTAGGCTGATCTAGACCATTGTAGAAAGTCTCCATTTGGATCACCACGGGAATGCCATGGTGCGGGCACATTCTCAGTAATTCTTTCCACCTTTCCCAAGCTTCAAATAGTGATTCCCCTTCCCTTTGTTTGAAGGAAGTGATATCATTCCTCAATTTAGCATTTTTGTTGGGAGGGAAGTATTTTGCAAGAAACTTCTCAGCTAGCTCATCCCAAGTGTGTATTGAATTTGGTTCCAAGGAGTTCAACCAACTTTTGGCCTTATCCTTAAGAGAATATGGGAAGAGCTTCAGTCTGAAAGCATCTTCTGAGACTCCAGGGATGATAAAGTTGTTACACACATCCAGAAATTGTCTCAGGTGAGAATATGGATCTTCTTGAGGGAAACCTCCAAATTGGCCTGCAGTTTGCAGCATTGGGAACATCATGGGCTTGAACTCAAAGTGACCAGTATGAAGGGTTGGTCTTGCAATGCCTGTTTGTAAATGGGCAGGGTTGAGCACGGCATAATCACGCATAGGCCTATCCCCTGCTATTGACCATATCTTGTGGTCCCGCATTGATGAGTTGCTGCCTTTGGTAGTGTTCATCATCAACAACTATTGTTTCTGTATGAGTTTGTGGTCCACGACCTTGTCCTCTGACTCCTCTTGGTGTATGTCCACCTCTAGAACCAGTGTTATGTTCAGACATGGTTGGGTGTTGTTCTTGTTGTTGTTGCCTCCTTCTTAACCTTTGTTGTCTCCTTAGTTATCCGAAAGTTCTTTCGAGTTCGGATCAAACTCGTGTTCGATTCACTCCTTGGTTCAGTTGAACTAGAGCTTGAGTTGGAACTAAGCATACGCTGTAACGTCTACCTGTTCAAACACAGAAACAACAAACAACACAGTAAAATTCTTTCAACTTGTGTTCTAATACTTTTGAACAATAAAAATTATAACAATCCCCGGCAACGGCGCCAAAAACTTGTTGCGCTTGTGTAATAGTGTGGTTTTTCGCAATTATAGTGCAAGTATACACATCGTACAAGTAATAAAGTGGATGAGAGTAAGAGATCGTTCCCACGAGGATTGATAAGTTTTCAAGGTCCAAGTTTCAAAACACAAGAGAAGTACGTAACAAATCGGCAATAAGAGTTGGTTTTTTTTTTTAAGCTAAAGATGTAAATAAAACAAGTAAACAAAAGTTGATTGTGAATATGGATGAGAGATGAGTTGAGTTGTTGTATGCAAATAAATCCTTCCTAGCTAGACGTTATAACGTTTACACGTTACGACGTTCCAATGTTATTCAGATAGACGTGGCCACGCTTGAATCTTTGTTGCAAAAGAGCTATGCTTTTCAAAGACAAAACGCCGAGTTTCAAGTATAAGAGGTCCTATGTCTAGGTTCTAAATAGGCCCACTCCTGTATTTTAAGCACCCACAGCAATGTTCTATGAACTATTATCCATTCTATGTCTAGACTTAGATAAAGATGCCTAAATGTCTTTAGTGCATTGTTCGTTCATATAAATCTTTGATTTCTTTTCATAGACCATGTCTGTACCTATGAATCTACCTATTTTAAGAGGCCATCCTCAAAACAAGTTGGAAATATTATCATGCAAAGATTTAAAACATGTAAGCGTCAATACTTCATAACATTTAACTAAAAATTCATTACATGCAAAACAACAACTCAACTACAAAGTGTTTAGCTCATGCTGAGCATCTTTACAGAATGAAGAGGATTTAAAATCCAAATACCATACATAACAGAAAAGAACCTAAGTGCAAAAGATACACCTAAGTAACTTTTTAGCATGTATGCATGTATAGACGTTACAACGTCCGAGCTTTACAATAATGCGAGAAAATAAAACTTAAGTTCAGACAAGCAAAATATAGAAGTCTGTTTCCAGATCTTCTTTACAAAACTAATTCTGAAATTAATGGTGGGATGGTGAGGGGATGAAGATGAAGTGATTCTGAAGATATGTAGAAAAGATGATGTCTTGAGAGAGAGCTGAGCCTTCCTTAAATAGCCACCTTGCTTACGCGTGCTGATGTCACTTGCCCACCTACCAGATCTGTTTCTTCCCGACAATTGCTCGATCTACACGATGTTTACGTGCGTCGACTCATGGGGACTAGAAAGATCTTCCGACTTTATATCTTTGACTATCATTTCTTAGCGCGCCAAAATTGAGATCTTTCACCCTTTCTCTGCTGCATTCCAGTAGACGTGGTGAGGGACGTGGTAACGTTCAGTGCTAATTTTCCTGCACAAGCACAAAAAAGCATCAAAACGCTCTCAAGGGCACCACTTGGTGCCTAAATGCACAGATTTATCACTTTATCCACTTATTTGCTAAAAACTCAGAAATTACATAAAACTAATTTAATAAACCTTGTATTGCTAGAGAACTTGCATGATTTATTCTTTGAATGAGTATAAATAACTCATATAAATATGAGTTATCACTTATGCGTCGAGGCAATTAAGGACTCATGAAAAGAATTACCCTACTCATGATCTAGAACTCGCTGCTGTGGTATTTACATTGAAAATCTGGAGGCACTACTTGTATGGATCGAGATTTGAGGTGTTTAGTGATCACAAGAGTCTACGGTATCTGTTCGATCAGAAAGAATTGAATATGAGGCAGCGCCGGTGGTTGCAGATGCTCTGAGTCGGAAGACTTTGCATATGTCGGCATTGATGGCTAGAGAGCTTGAGTTGATTGAGCAATTCAGGGACATGAGTTTAGTTTGTGAAGTCACACCTCAGAGTGTCAGGTTGGGCATGTTGAAAATTGGCAATGATTTTATGACTAGTATCCGAGAAGCGCAGAAGTTAGATGTGAAATTGGTGGATTTGATGAGTGGGATTGGTAAGTCGGGGAATGAAGATTTCGAGTTAGATACTCAGAACGTATTGAGGTACCGTGGAAGAATTTGCGTTCCCGAAGATGAGGAAATGAAAAAGGCAATCCTTGAGGAAGGGCATAGGAGTAAGTTAAGTATCCATCCCGGAGCGACGAAGATGTATCAAGATCTGAAAAGATGTTTTGGTGGCTGGATTGAAGCGTGATGTGGCAAAGTTTGTGTATTCGTGTTTGACTGTCGCCGAAATCGAAGGTCGAGCATCGAAGCTCATGGGAATGATGCAACCGTTGAATGTTCCAGAGTGGAAGTGGGATAGTATTTCTATGGACTTCGTGACCGGGTTACCCAATACAGTGAGAGGACATGATTCAATTTGGGTGGTTGTGGATAGATTGACAAAATCTGCTCACTTTATTCCTATCGGTATTAAGTATCCGGTGTCGAGATTGGCTGAAATCTACATTCAGGTGGTTGTGAAGCTGCATGGTGTTCCTTTGTGCATTGTGTCAGATAGAGACCCAAGGTTTACTTCGGAATTTTGGAGTAGTTTGCAGAAGGAGTTGGGTTCGAAATTGAGGTTGAGTTCAGCTTATCATCCTCAAACTGACGGGCAGACAGAGAGGACAATTCAATCATTGGAAGATCTGTTGAGGTCGTGCGTTCTAGAGCAGGGAGGTGCGTGGGATACTCATCTTCCCTTGATCGAGTTTACATACAACAATAGTTATCACTCCAGTATCGAGATGGCACCGTTTGAGGCATTGTATGGTCGGAGGTGTAGGACTCCGGTATGTTGGTACGAGACTGGGGAAAGTTTAGTGCTTGGACCTGAGCTGGTTAGAGAAACCACTGAGAAAGTGAAAATGATCCGAGAGAAAATGAAAGCGTCTCAGAGTAGACAGAAGAGCTACCATGATAAGAGGAGGAAGGATTTAGAGTTTGAGGCAGGTGACCACGTGTTCTTGAGGGTCACACCTATGACTGGTGTCGGGCGTGCTCTGAAATCAAAGAAGCTGACTCCTCGTTTCATTGGACCGTATCAGATTACGGAAAGAGTTGGAAGTGTTGCATATCGGGTGGCCTTGCCACCTAATCTTTCGAACTTGCACGACGTGTTTCACGTGTCGCAGCTTCGAAAGTATATTGCAGATCCGTCTCACGTGATTCAACCGGATGATGTAGAGGTGCGGGATAATCTCACTGTGGAGACCGTGCCTGTACGAATTGAGGATTGGGAAGTGAAGACCCTTCGAGGTAAGAAAATCAATTTGGTGAAAGTTGTATGGTTTGGGGTCACGTGAAAGCTTTGACGTGGAGAGCCGGAAGATAAGATGCGAGAGTCGTATCCAGAATTGTTTGAATCAGGTATGTTTTCGAGGACGAAAAATCCTAAGTGGGGGAGAATTGTAACACCCGGAAATAATTTAATTAAATTATTTAATTTAATTATGGATTTTATTGGCAACATGATTAAATTAATTAAATTGATGGGCGTGGTTCAGGAGGTGGAGCGAGTAAAGGGAGTGGTGTGGACGTGGAGGGCCCAAAGTTTCTCGAGCCCACCGCTAACCCTAGGAGTTTAGCGCAACTCTCTCATTGTGCAGAAATTGAGAGAGCTGCGAATTGAGAGAGTGAGAGAGAGAGAGAGGGAGCGCCGCACTAAGAAGAGGAAAGGAAGGAAGGGGAATTTCATTGGTTCCTTCAGTGAGAATTCTTGATCCTTCCATGCCGTTTTTCTTCATTATCCTAGTGTTGTAGCCTATCCCTAACCCCATTGTGTTCATTCCTCATTGATCAAAGGAGAGAGTGGTCACGATTTCAAGGAGGAAGGAGACGTCCCGCTCGTTGTGTTCTTTGAGTTTTGTGCGTGACTCGTCGCCGTTAATTCGGAACATACAAATTCGAGGTAAGGGTGAGCGTTTCGGTTTAACGTGATTGGGTATATGATGGGTTTTGGGGTTTTGATGTTGTTTTAATAACTTGTGAGGTTGTTTGATGAATTCGATGTGATTGCTGAATGTTGTTGATGTCTTGATGAAATTGATGATTAATTGATGAATTCGGTGATTTTTGATGAATGTTTGAAGGTTGCGTGATGAGTTTCTCGTGATTCCTTTGGGTATTTTGATGTGTCTATTGATGATCTTACGATGAATATCTTGATGAACAAAATCATGTTTTGAAATCAAATCGAAATTGGGGAAAAATATCGAAAATTCCGAAGTTTTCTGCGTTTTGAGTCGCTTTCCCACCGGCGCCTCAGTCGCGCTCGGGTGGCGCCTCAAGAGAAAGAGTGATGCGCTGAGGGCTGATGTTTCTGTCCTCTGGCGCCTCACTGGCGCCTCACTCGCGCCCGGAGCGCGAGTCACCTGTTCTCACTGTTTTACACTGTTTTTCACGCACCGTTTATCCAGACGCGTTTTTGTAAATTGAATATCTTTTGAACCGGGAACCCGATTGAGGTGTTCTAAGATGCGTTGGAAAGCTTATTCAGAGGCCTAACTGAATATTCTATTTTTAAGGCAAAATAAACCGTTTATTGTTGCTGTATTTATTAAGTAAAAGGTGATGTTTTATGAAAATGGTGATACTATGTTTATATAAGTGATTTACTGTGAAATGTTATACTACTAGTGTTCTAATTGACTATGGCTAAATTGTGGTTTACCACTAAGGTCAGAATTTCTTTCACTGGTGTATTTACAAGGGCATCACTAAGAGCCTTGCAAAGGTGGCCAATGCCTGTTGCAAGTAGTATCAGTTACCTGAGTAATCCCATAGTCAATCAGTTCACTATTTTATAACACACTAAACCAAAAGATAACTGAAAAATATATATACTCTAAATGATGTTGGTGTGTATGGTTTTGATGAGTTGCGGTGAATGTTCTCTATGAGTGATTATGATGTTGTGATATGACTTGTGATGAATTGTGAAGAATATACTCTATGAGTATAGTTTTAATAATGCTGTTGTGTGATTGTGATGAATTGCGAAGAATACACTCTATGAGTGTTTTATGATGATGATGGTGAGTACTCCAGGTGAGTATTTTGATGAAATGCACATGTGTATATAGAATCTCATGGCATGTGCATAAATGTGAAGAATAGGCTTCGGCCTCTTGCAAAGAATAGGCTTGGCCTCCAAATGAAGAATAGGCTTGGCCTCTTAATTGTGATGAATATGGTACCATCATGCATTATGCCCTGTGGGGGTTGCACTTTCATACATAATTATAAGCGTAAATTGTCTTTGTTTGTGATTGGAGCCATTTGTTGTGTGACCATGAATTGGTGATGATGGTGTTGCTATGTGATTGCTCGCTCTCATTTCTCTATTATGTATCCGATTATGTTGTATTGAAATTCTCACCCTTCTCGCTTGGAATGTTGCTCTATTGTGGCAACGCCGCAGTAATCGCGAGTGAAGGTCTAGCCGCCTTCTTGTTAGTTATCGTCGGAGAGTCTGCTGTTTGTGTCGCTCTCGATCTTGTAGCACCTAGGGGGCGTATTTTTGGGATTTGATGTTAAACTACTTAACTGTATGAGGTTTATTTGAAGAATTATGTGACGTGTTTGAGTGGACTAGTGAGTCAATAATTATTTTCCATTTGTGATAAGATGATTTTTGAAGTTTTAACTTTGTGATGTATGTGTTGTTGCACAAATTTAATGGTGCATACGATGAGTTAAATTTAATGGAGACGTAACATTCCTTTCTACTAATTAATTAATATTTCGAGCAGTGGAATACTCCGATAATGACGTTGGAAATTAAGGGGTAGATAAGGGGTGTTACAATTACTGTCACACCCCCTTTCTTTGGTACACATTGGACAGGGCTTACCCAAGCACTGTCTGATATGGGGTATATGATTCCAGCATCTAGCCACTTAATAATTTCCTTTTTCACAACCTCTTTCATAATAGGATTTAGTCTTCTTTGACTCTCTATGCTATTTTTGGAATTTTCTTCCAAAATGACTCTATGCATGCATATAGAAGGACTAATTCCTTTGATATCTGCCATTTGCCAACCTATAGCTTTGGTATGCTTCTTTAGAGTACTAATGAGATCACTCTCCTGTTTTGATGTTAAATCAGAAGCAATGATAACAGGTAAAGTCTCATTTGTTCCTAAGAATGCATACTTAAGGTGTTCAGGCAGTATCTTTAATTCTAACTTAGGAGGTTGTTCTATTGAGGGTAAGTTCTTCTTAAGAATTGGATCCTCAAGGTTGAGTGGTTCATAAGTCCTAGCCCATACTTCCTTACAAGAGTTTTCTATTGGCAGACTCTCTTTTTCTAGTATTTCATCATCTAGCAATGCAGCTGCATCTAATGCATCTGCATTGGCTAAGTGATCATACTGTTTGTAAAATTGTTTTTCTACCAATTGATCTAGAGAGAATAAAGATGAACACTCTTCTGTATCCTCTGAAGGATACTTCATAGCATTCATTACATTAAATTTGATCTCTTGATCATTCACTCTCATAGTGAGCTCACCTTTCTGCACATCAATTATGGTTTTACCAGTTGCTAAAAATGGTCTACCTAGGATAATAGGCACTTCCTTATCTGCATCAAAGTCAAGGATAACAAAATCTACAGGAAATACAAATTTGTCTACCTTAACTAGGATGTCTTCTATGATACCTTCGTGGATAGGCTATTGATCTATCTCGCTAATTGAAGTGTCACGTGGTTGGTTTTGCATTTCCTATTTCTAACTGGTCAAAAATAGATTTAGGCATCAAGTTGATGCTTGCACCTAAATCACATAAAGCTTTACCAGTATAGGATTTTCCTATAGAAAATGGAATTGTAAAACTACCTACATCATTCAATTTCCTAGGGATCTTATTTTGCATAAGCAAACTACAATCTTCTCATCATGGCAATCAAGCTTCAAACTCACCTAATCTTCTTCTCTTAGTAAGCACATCCTTCATAAATTTTGCATAATTTGGCATTTGTTGGAGGGCTTCTACTAAGGGAACATTGATGTAATTGTTTTAGTACCTCTAGGAATTTACCAAACCGCTTCTCCTCATGTGCTTTTTTCACTTTGAGGGTAAGGAGGAGGAGGGTATTCAGTACTAACTTAGGTAGTGGACTTTGAACTTCTTGTGATGCAGAGCACTAGATGCTTCTGCATTGGTTTCTTTTTGATTTTTGGTTTTTCTCCCTTTTCTACACTTTCCTTCTCATAACTCTACAAGATCCTTACCACTTCTCAATGAAATAGCCTTAACTCCGCTCCTTTCCTTTGGTTTGGGAAGGAGTAGCTTCAGATTTGAAGGTAAGGCACCTTGTGGCCTTTGATACAGAGTCATGTGGCTAATTGACCAACTTGATTCTCTAAGTTCTTAATGGAAGCATCTTGGGTTTGTCTAGCAGTTCTAGATTCACCTATGAATGCTTTAAGCATGGATTCTAGAGAATTCTCGGTGGTAGGTTGAGAGTTTCTTTGGTTATTTTGAGTGGGAATCTGGTGGGTTGGTTTGTGTAGTTGGAGCAGCTTCTAGGTGCAGTGCACTATTGTTGCTCCATCTAAAATTTGGGTGATCTTTCCAACCAGATTATAAGTGTTGGAATAAGGGTTGTTATTCCTATTATAACCTACATAATTTACAGAGATAGGGTTGCTAGAACACTCCTCATACAAGTGACCTCCTCCACAAGACACACAACTAGGTGTGCCCGGAGGTACTTGTTCTCTTCACAGCAATAAAGAACTCGGTGATGCAAATGCATTAGATGCAGATAGCATTGCTGTATGAAGTTTTTCATCAAATTAGCTAGAGTGGCTACTTGAGCGGATAGTAAGGATATATCATTGATTTCATGTACCCACGATGGTTTCTTTTGGGCACTTACCCTCTCAAGAGGCCAACTAGAGCTATTAGTCGCTATTCTATCAATTAATTCACATGCTTCATTGTATGATAGATTTAATAACACTCCACCAGATGATGCATCAAGCATTATTCTAGTTAGAGGTTCTAAACCATTATAAAATGTTTCCATTTGAATAATAACAGGTAAACCATGATGAGGACATTTTCTCAAAAGTTCCTTCCATCTTTCCCATGCTTCAAATAAAGACTCAAACTCTTTTTGTCTAAAAGATGTAATATCATTTCTTAACCTGGCATTTTTGATAGGTGGGAAATATTTTCCTAAAAAATATTCAGCCATTTCATTCCATGAATGAATAGAGTTAGGCTCTAAAGAATTTAGCCAATTAGCTCTATCTTTCAAAGAATATGGAAATAACCTTAATCTAAATGCATTTTCACTAACACCAGGTAAAATAAAATTACTACATACTTCTAGAAATTGCCTTAAATGCAAATGAGGATCTTCATGAGGAGATCCTCCAAATTGACCAATAGTTTGAAGCATTTGAAACATCATAGGCTTAAATTCAAAATGCATGGCATCAATATGAGGTCTATTTATACTAGTTTGCATGTTTTGATGATCAAACTGAGCATAATCCCTCATAGGTCTATCTCTATCATTAATCATACCTATGTGATCCATGTGGATGAGATTTTCTCTATGAACTTCTTCTTCAAGAGCATGTCTTTGGAACCGGGGCTCCTCCTCTCACCGAGTGTGGCCTTGAGCTTTGTTCTTCACCGAATGACATGTTGCTAGCTTGTTGATTCTGCTTTACGAGTCTTAGCAATCTCCCCGAATTTTCTTTCTATTTCTAAATCTAAACTATATTCGAGTTCTGCTTTCTCAGTTCTCAGACATACACTAAGTACCATGTACTGTTGTTGACAGAAACTCTAAAAACCAGAATTTATATACAACACTAAATTACTATATATCAGAATTTTAAAAAGAATTTACTTCAATCCCCGGCAACGGCGCCAAAAACTTGGTGTGTGGAAATGCCACATACACTTGAGTGCAAGTATACACTGTCCAAAAACAAGTAGTAAAAAGATCGAACCCACAGAGATTGAAAAACTCACTTTTAAAACAAATATAAAGTAATAAAGTGTAAAGTCACTAAGTAACAAAATAATTTTGGATTTTGTTTGATGATCACAACTAAGTTAGAAAGAAAGCAAAGTAAAAATGTTGATAGTGTAAAAGAGAAAAGCTAGTTGGAATGTCTTCATCAAGTAATTTACTTATAAGTGTATGATGCAAGATGTGATGCAACAGACCTTTGAATCTCATTTGCATTAGCTATGTGCCTTTCGGTCACTTTCTTCAGAGTATCATTACCACTCTTATGATCCTTGTTCTATGCAAGAAAGAAAGGGGTGTTAGTGCCAATCTTGCCTCCTAACAAGTATTCACTTTGCTTAAGTGAATTCACTCTTGTATTTTAAGTACCCACAATTATCCTATGGACTATACTATCCTATGTCTAGGACTTAGCATGGTTTTCACAAAGTTTTCTTTATGTAAAACACTCACCCATATTAGTTCTTGAGTTCTTAATTGTAAGCCATGTCCGGTCATTTACAAATCTACTTATTCTAAGTGATCAAGTTCAAAATAAGTTTTGAAAAGATTATCAAGCAAGAACTAAAGTACAAACATACATACATGCAACATACTTACTTAAAAGCTCATTAAATGATTAGAACATTCCAACTAAGAAAGGTTTAGCTAACAAGAGACATTGCAAGATATATATAAACTGAATAAACCATGTTTATATATATAGAATTCACAAAAGAGAAACAACAAGAGTAAAGTTACAAATGTTGAAAACCTTTGTATGAAGTCTTCTAGCAATGCACTAGCATTACTCCTTAGCATTATACAAACACTATGAAAATGAGTTAAGGAGGATTTATGAATTCCTTCCTCTTCCTCTAAAAATATAAAAACTAACTATGTATATTGAAATTTTGATCTAACTTATGGATTGTGATATATTTCCAAATGAAGATGTGAGGTCCTTTTATAGCCTTCAAGTGAGGTGCTTCCTTCCTTCATGTTGAAGTCATTTTGAGTGGATCATAGCTGTAGTTGCTTTCCAGAGGTTTATCCATGTTGAAATCTTTGACTTAATTACATAGGGCGGTTCCATGGTGATAGAACAAGTGTCCCTATGTTGGTGACTCTTCAAAGCTAAGCCTATAGCTATGTGTGAATGGTAGGCGCCTACTATACAAGTTTGGATGGCATCAGGGAAGCGGCGAGGTCATTACTTTGCATGTGGATGCATATGAAACAGTGCCGCTTATTCACCAAGTAGCGCAGACTTGATGCAGATCGGTCAGGGAGCATTGATGCAGACGACATTGAGACTGCGCATCAACAAAACATCAAACATACCACAATATATCCAAAATGGCCTATAAATAACTATAACCATTCAAATCACTCAAGATATCATATATCACATAAAATACTATATAAACTCTTTATTATTACTTGAAAAAGAGTAAATACTAAGTTTAAACATATGAAATACTCTATATAAAATAGAGTTATCACACACCATCGAGACATCATCACAGTGCTAAGGTCGACCCTACTACACCGGTAGAATCACCCTAGGACCTACAACCGACCTCTCAATCACCTCGGCACTCCATGGTGGACTAATTGTCACACCGAGGACCGCAACGACACTTAGGGACCAAAATGTCACCTAAGGACCAAAATGGACTCTATCGCTCCCTTACTTATGCACATTTGGTGCTAAAATAGCACTCACAGTGGCGTCCCACAATGTGCTAGGCAACATTGGCGCCTAACATCACCTCGGCACACTATGTGTGTACCTCGGCTAACTACTCCAACTCGGCATTCTACATCACCTCGGCACCTAGCTCAGCTTTGGCACCTCGGCATGTTACACGCTGTTGCGCCCGAAAAAGTCCCCGAAGGATTTTTCTTCGTTTACAACTTTTAAAAACAATGAAGTCGCCACCAATATTTTTTATAAGGAAAATATTGAAGAAAAACCTTTTTGGGAAGGCAAATGGTCTTTTGGAAAACTTAAAGATTTGGGTTCGAAATTCGGTTAGGCATGGGGAAGGTATTAGCGCCCACACCTCCTTTCTCATCGAAAGGAACCTTTAATTAAAGGTGGTTTTAAGTGTTGATTTGAAAATACTTAAATTTGCCTCTTGATTTAACGAAACTTTTGTTTATGCGCTCGACGAGTTAGCCGCTTTGGGTTTTTTGAAGGGAAAAATGTTTTTAGTTTATTGTGCTTGACGGAGGGGATCCGCTCCTACGTATCTCCAGGTGCGATGGAGAATTCAAAGCTACGTAGTTCTAGGTTTTTTGGTTTTATTTTGTTTAATTATGAAAACTGAGCTTTCATGATGGTCAATTGAGCAAAGGCTCCAAGTGGTCACCACTAGCACTCCATTGTTAATAATCATGCAAGCAAAGGCTTCCCAGGACTATCAACAAAGTTTTTTTGATTTTATTGAAAGTAAATTAGGCATTCATGATGATCAATTGAGCAAAGGCTCCAAGTGATCACCACTAGTTCCTCATTGTTAATGATTATGCAAGCAAAGGCTTCGCAAAACCGTTAACAAAGTTTTTGATTTGGAAAGTATTTAGAAAAATTAGGCATTCATGATGATCAATTGAGCAAAGGCTCCAAGTGATCACCACTAGTTCCTCATTGTTAATGATTATGCAAGCAAAGGCTTCGCAAAACCATTAACAAAGTTTTTTGATTTATTGAGAAATTATTTGAGTTGAAAAAGAATAAAAAAAAACGAGAAAAAAGGTGAAAATTTGCAAAATGGGGTGTTGATAGTTACGGGGGTTGTATTACTAAGCAGGGGGTGTGGGAATTAAAGGCCCACTTCGTTTTTTGGCCGTTTGGGCGCTGCTGGCCAAAAAAAAAGAATGGGCCAGTGGGTTTGCAAAGTAATGTGAGGGGGTGGGATTAATAAAACTTATTATCGAAAAATAAAAATTAAAACATAAATAAAGAGGTATATAAGGTGTTTTTAGGGTTTGTAACCCTCATTCATTTCTTCCCCACAATGTGCGGCGCCTCGGCTTTGGGAGCAGAGAGCTTCACGGCGAAAGTTTCGCCGGTTGCTCCGGCGAGGAAGGGAGGTGGAACGGCGTGGCTCCATGGATAGGGTGAGAGAGAGAACGCGTGGTCTCGGTGAGAGTGAGGGAGCAGCGACGTCCGGCCATCCCTCGCGGCGTCGCTTTTCGGTGAGGTGGCGCGAAGGTGGCCTGCGAAGGTGGTTTTACCACGTGTTCGTTTTTTGTATTTTATTTCCTGATTTCTCGGTCTATCTCGTCTGCGGTTTCACTCTCCTCTTCTTCATACGATTTTGGCTCCTCACTGATAGCCTCTCTTCTTGTTCATTTTTCGTTTTCTACACTACACAGATTGGTTCCAGCACTACTAAATCTATTAAGGATTACCACACAATTTCTGGACAACGAAAATGCGTAATGCTAACCCGTTTTTAAACAACAGAATATGATGCTATTTACAGATCTAAGGAAAGGAAAAGTTACCAACCTTATTTTGATTTATTCTGAGAGATAGAAACGAGATACTGGGTTTATGATGCTGCTACTGATTGTTTTTCTTGCTCTAAATCTGTTGAAGACTGGTTTTGAAAATCTTCAGAAAAAGAACCTTCGTACAAAATGCCGTTTCTAGTATTAGGGTTTCAATAAACCCTAATTTTTTTTGTGATTTCACCTTGGAATTCGTGTACCCTTTGACTGTTAATTGACTGCCTATTTATAGTTAAAAATTAGGTTAGGCATTTAATTACATTTGACTGGGTTTTGACTATTTTCAGGTCTGGATCCAAGCCCAAAGACTTGGAGAGAGCATTCTTGCACCCTGAGATCTGCTTCTTTAGCTGCTGCTCATATTTTTTTATTTTTGTATTTTCGAATTTATTCGTTTTTGTATATTTGTATTATTATTTTTTTGTATTTTTGGACATTTGGACATTTGGGACTCTTCTAAGTTGTAATAAAAATTAAATAGTATTTTTGACATTTTGGACTCTTAAACACTTTTAAATTATAAATAAACTAGATAGAATTTTTGACCTTTTGGACTATATATATATGCTCAAAATAAATTAAGCAGACAAAAATAAAAGAATAATAATAATAAAAAGAGTCCGTCAAACACAAAGACGAACGGGCGGACTAGACGAATACGCTAAAACGAGACTCAAAATAGAAGAAATGAGCTCATTACCTAAAAACATTACTTATATACGACTAAAACGAAGAACGCACGATTTAAACAAATATGCTCGCTTAACTTAAACAAAGGTACTTTGATTTAGTTGAGTTCCAATTCTTGAAATTGGCTTGAGTTAAGGGACGGACAAAATTAGGGTATTACAAGTGCCCTCTCTTATTTCACATTTCGCCAAAAATATGAATTGGCCTTTTCAAATTTGTTGGTGAAATGGAAATAAAGATATAGAAATAATACTAATTTTGTCCGTTTTAAAAAACTCAAATCTTTTTGTTATTTTTCTTTTGAGAGAGAGGTTAACACTTGTCGCATTAACGAAAGCAATAAATTGGAAAAAGCGGTAAATTGGGAATTCGGAGGTTGCCTAAACACCTTTTAACGGACTCTTGTCGAGTACGAGCTCTGCAGGTGGCCTTTTTCGAGCGGCCGATCAATATCAAGTCCGAATCGATTTGATCAATGGATTTACTGCCGTGCCTTAGGTGACACACAACTAATCCGAAGGACTTAACGGTCCGATGGATCCATCGCGCGTGCTCGTACGATGTTGTGATCGTGGAAGGAGTTCACTAACTCGGGTTGATGGAGTTTACGAACTGTGTCTTTGATGGAGTTACGAACTCGTCTGGATGGAGTTTACGAACTCGTGGCTTTGATGGAGTTTACGAACTGGAGTTTGATGGAGTTTACTGAGCTCAATGGAGTTTACTTAACTCTGGCCGCTTTACGAACTCAGGCTTTGATGGAGTTTACGAACTCTGTGGAGTTTGATGGAGTTTACGAACTCCTCACGTCTTTGATGGAGTTCTTGCGAACTCTGTCCTTGTACATGGGCTCAAATACAAAGTTCCACTGGACTTTGAACTAACATGGATTTAAATCAAAATCGAAAAATCTTTTCTCGTCATTGTTTAGTGTGTTATAAAATAATGCCCCCAGGCCGATGGAGTTTACTGAACTCGGGTTGATGGAGTTTACGAATAGTCATTCAAAGACACTCGGTTTGATGGAGTTTTACGAACTCGTTTGATGGAGTTTACGAACTCGTGTCTTTCAAAATCTTGGAGTTTACTAATAACTCTATCTTCACAAAATCATGGAGTTTACTGAACTCAAGGAATCTTCAACATGGTGATTTTCTAAAAATGGGATTTTTGGGACTCTCGGTCCAAGTAACTTTTCTCTTGGATGGTGCATGAAATGCATGCACTTGGGTATTTGGGTGCACATGGATGCAATGATTGATTTTGGTGGGATGTTTCTTCGTTTGATTATTCTTTCGCTCTTTCTATGTCGAGATGCGAATTTGAAAGTGTAGTGCACTCTTGTTTGATGCCATGGAGTGATGAATGGTATGGATGACATGAGAATGATGAATGATATGAAGATGTTGTGTCTGTTGTTCCGCTTCCGTGATTTTTCTTTTTTTTTTTTTTTTTTTTTTTTTTTTTTTTTTTTTTTTTAAAATTTTTTTTTTTTTTTTTTTTTTTTTTTCGCTTTTGTTGTTTTTTGGCGCTCTTTTTTTTTGGTTAAGTCGATCTGCGGGACGGGTCGTCCCGGGGCGATGATCACGTGAGGATTGCGCACCGATTTGTTATGCCTGTTTTGTCTTTTCTTTTTTTGCAACTTTACTCACTTGGGAAATCATTTCTTTCTGTATTTTTCAAAGATTTCGTAATGATCTGTAATGCTCTTGAATGTGCACATGTTTTGCAAATCAATTTCATCAATCATAAAAATTATCATTTTGAAAGAAAACTGAATAAAGGAAAGCAAAGACACGAAAAGCACATATATGAGAAAAAGTTGGACTTTTATTGATATGGAAATTGGACATGCAGAAAGTCACGCCAATTGAAAGTACATTGCAATTTTTATTAAACTGAGAAAATACAAGAGAAAGGAACAGATCTTGTGATTTCATCTCTGAAGTAACGATGCCCGCCGTCCATACTCATAACCCTGATCACCCTCTTATCCAAACCTTTGGGAGTGCTGATTGCCTTTTCTTTTCTCAAGTCCAAGTTTTCTGACCCTAATTTTTGCCTGGATCGCCCTTTGCGGGTTTTCGATCCACCGGGTCGCTCTGTTTTTGCCTAGGCCGCCCTTTGCGGGTTTTCAACCTAGCGAGCTGATTTTTCTTGGCTTATCTTTCTCTTTTTTGTTTATTTTTCTAGGCATAATACTTCTTGACCACATCTGAGTTTACTGGATTTGGAATCTCATCTCCATCCATGCTCGCCAGGATTAGAGCTCCTCCTGAGAATGCCTTCTTCACCACATATGGTCCTTCATATTTGGGAGTCCACTTGCCCCTGGGGTCTGTCTGTATCGGCAAGATCTGCTTGAGTACAAGTTCTCCCTCTTTGAATCCACGAGGACGAACTCTTTTGTCAAAAGCTCTTATCATCCTCTCATTGGTACAACTGTCCATGACACATAGCGGCCACCGTTTCTCGTCAATGAGGTTCAATCGGTCAAGACGGATGAACCCATTCTCGCTTCATCAAGTTTTGTCTCCATTAACACCCGCAGAGATGGTATTTCAACTTCAATGGGGAGGACGCCTCCGACCCATAAACCGATGAGTAGGGAGTTGCCCCGGTTGAGGTGCGCACTGAGGTTCTGTAACCATGCAGGGCAAAAGGGAGCATTTCATGCCAATCCTTGTAGGTTACCACCATCTTTTGCACAATCTTCTTGATGTTCTTGTTAGCTGCCTCAACTGCCCCATTCATCTTTGGGCGATAAGGAGAAGAATTGTGATGTTGTATTTTGAAGTCTTCGCACAAGTCCTTCATCATTCTACTGTTCAAATTACTGCCGTTGTCTGTGATAATCTTATTTGGAAGGCCGTAGCGGCAAACCAAATCTTTCTTTATGAACTTAGCAATCACTGCGCTTGTTACATTGGGATAAGAAGCAGCCTCCACCCATTTAGTGAAGTAGTCAATAGCAACCAGAATAAAACGGTGACCATTTGAAGCTTTGGGTTCAATGGGACCAATGATGTCCATGCCCCACATTGAGAATGGCCATGGTGCACTCAAGACATTCAGAGAAGTCGGAGGCACATGGGTGTGATCTGCATAGATTTGACATTTATGGCATCTTCTCACAAAACTGTAACAGTCTGACTCCATCTGCAACCAATAGTAACCAGCTCTCAGGATTTTTCTAGCCATTGTGTGCCCACTGGAATGAACCCCAAATGAACCCTCATGAACATCTCGCATAATCTTTACTGACTCCTCTTCAGTTACACACCTGAGGAGTACCAAGTCATAGTTTCTCTTGTAAAGGACGTCTCCACTCAAGAAGAAACCTGCTGATAGTCTCCGAAGTGTTCTCTTGTCATTCTCCGTAGCTCCGGGAGGATACTCTCTGTTTGTGATGTACTGCTTGATGTCATGGTACCAAGGCTTACTATCTGATTCCCCTTCGACTGCCATACAGTAGTGATAAGCAGGTAGGCCTTTGTGCTGGATTCTGACAGTCGTCAAACTTTTGTCGCAGCTGACGTTGAACATAGAAGACAAAGTTGCCAGAGCATCTGCCAACTGATTCTCACTACGGGGTATGTGTTGGAAAGTGATTTCCTCAAAGGGCTTGATTAATTCTTGAACATAGTCACGGTAAGGAATCAAGTCAGGATTTCTTGTTTCCCAATCCCCTTTTACCTGGTGGACAACTAGAGCTGAATCCCCGTACACGTCGAGCCTCTTGACTTTCCAATCGAGAGCTGCTTGGATACCCAGGATACACGCTTCATACTCTGCAATATTGTTTGTGACATAGAAGCTTAGTCCGCGTTGAATGGTATGAAGCGGTTATGTCCGGAGAGATCGAGATCGCTCCGACCCCGTGCCCCCACATGTTAGAGGCACCGTCAAACAACATTCTCCACCTTTCATCATCTTGAGATTTCCCTTCGTCAAATAATGCCATAATGTCCTCATCTGGGAATTCACATTGCATTGATTGGTAATCCTCAACCGGTTGATGCGCCAGGTAATCTGCCAGTGTGCTACCTTTAATTGCTTTCTGGGTTACGTACACGAGGTCATATTCTGACAGAAGCATTTGCCAACGAGCAATTCGACCTGTGAGCGCAGGTTTCTCAAATATGTACTTGATTGGATCCATTTTGGACACCAACCAGGTAGTGTGACTCAACATATACTGTCTCAGTCGATGCGCAGCCCAGGCTAGAGCACAACAAGTCTTCTCTAATGGTGAATACCTTGTCTCACAGTCTGTGAACTTCTTGCTCAGGTAGTAGATCGCATGTTCTTTCTTTCCTGAATCATCATGTTGCCCCAACACGCAGCCCATAGAATTGTCTAGCACAGTGAGGTATAGGATAAGAGGCCCGCTGCATACAGTGGGCATTAGGGTCGTGGATTTTGGAGGTACACCTTGATTTTCTCAAATGCTTCTTGACATTTATCATTCCACTTCACCTCTTGGTTTTTGCACAGCAATTTGAAAATTGGTTCGCAAGTTGCGATCCAAGCGGAAGATGAATCGAGAGATGTAATTCAATCTTCCCAGAAACCACGAACTTCTTTCTCTGTTTTAGGCGCTGGCATCTCCAGAATTGCTCGTACTTTGTCTGGGTCCACCTCAATTCCCTTATGGCTAACGATAAAACCCAACAACTTTCCTGACCTAACCCCAAAGGTGCACTTCGCGGGGTTCAACCTGAGTTTGTATTTTCTGAGACGCTCAAACAGCTTCTGCAGGTTAACCACATGTTCTTCATCAGTCTTTGACTTGGCGATCATGTCATCCACATAGACTTCAATCTCCTTATGCATCATGTCATGGAATAGGGTTACCATCGCTCTTTGATAGGTTGCCCCGGCATTCTTCAACCCGAAAGGCATGACCTTGTAACAGAAAGTCCCCCAAAGGGTTATGAAGGTGGTTTTCTCCATATCCTCTGGAGCCATTTTGATCTGGTTATAGCCTGAATACCCATCCATGAAGGAGAACATCGAATGTTGAGCAGTACTATCTACCAAGACATCAATGTGGGGTAGGGGGAAATCATCTTTAGGGCTTGCTCTGTTCAAATCACGGTAGTCGACACACATTCGAACCTTTCCGTCTTTCTTGGGGACCGGAACGATGTTTGCTACCCACTCAGGGTATTTTGCCACGGTAAGAATCTCGCATCATCAAATCAAGCTTGACCTCATCCCTGATTTTCAAAGACATTTCAGGCTTCATTCGCCTCAGCTTCTGTTTTACCGGGGGACATTCTGATCTTACTGGCAATCTGTGCTCAACAATATCTGTGCTCAACCCTGGCATGTCCTGATAAGTCCATGCGAATACGTCAGCGTAGTCAAGCAGAAGCTGAATCAACTTTTTGCGCTCTTTATCCTCCATTGCAGTACCAACCTTGACCTCTTTCCTCTCTTTCTCAGTACCCAGATTGATCATTTCTGTGGATTCCCCATGGGGCTCAATGACTTTTTCTTCTTGCTCTACCATTCTCATGATTTCCGGAGGAGTATCCCAATCGTCCACAACATCTTCCTCGGCTTGATTAACCGGGTAATCAAAGTCACAGTATGAGTTATGGGCATTATTATTTTCAGAGACTATTTTCGATCTGCATTAAAATGGAGCGGCGAATAAAGACAAAGAAAAGACACACAAACGAGAGATGAAGACAAATTTTTTATTGAAAATTCAAAATAACATTTTATTGATTGATGAGTCTTGACAAAAACATGTGTGCCCAAATGAAATGTTCCAAGGCCTTGGGCAGAGCCGAGGAATCTACATTACAATGAAAATTACTTTAAATTGAAAAACACGGGGAAATCCATGGTCTCCCAGTTCTGCAGCTTCTCTCCAACAGCACAGCAGCGCACTAAGCCGGCAACACCACTGTTCGAGCTTGACTCTTCTTCAACCGCATTAACCTGGTCAGGGTTCAGCATGCCAGCACTCCGGAAGTTGTTCTTGAGGTTAGCGACGATTATCCCGCCTACGATTGGGTGTTCCCCCTGACGAGTTTGGCGACCATTTCTCCCTCCCGCCGATGCTAGCCTTTCCGTCAAGAAGACTTGGGATGTACCCAACACCGAATCTTTCAATGTTTCCCCCAACCGGGCAGTGTTATAATCCTTGAGCGACTTTTCCCCAGTGCCCTTGCCGGCACTGATACCCATGCCCTAGCATTACCTTTGCGATCATCATGTCACCTTGGACCACTTAGGCCTGCGAGGCTCACTTTCTTTCGAAGAAGCGATTTTGAGATCTCCAACCCTTGGAAGCGGTCTCGAGGACTCTTCTGCGCCTCCACGTAACATTCGGTGGTGATCTGTTTATCGGTGTTTCTTCTTCTCCGTGGATCACTATCGCCTTTCCCTCGGCCACAAACTTGAGTTTCGATGAAGCGGATGGCATCGCCTTTGCCGGCATGTGTATCCAAGGACGTCTAGCAGACGGCTATAGGAGGCGATGTCCATCACTTGGAAGACAACATAGAACACTTCTGGCCTACTGCGGCGGCACTTCTACTTCTCCGAAAACTTCCTTTACCGACCCATCAAATGCTCGACCAAGGTAGAACTCTGGCCGGATATGAGCGATCTACATTCACTTTATTCATGGTGGACTTAGGCATCACATTCAAGGATGAGCCATTATCAATGAGCACTCTGGCGAGCATATAGTCCCCACACTTGACCGAGATGTGAAGAGCTTGATTATGATTCTTTCTGCCGAGGAAGCTCGATGTCCGAGAAGGTCAAGTAGTTGGATGCTACGATGTTGCCAACAATACCGCTCAGTGGTTTACCGTGATGTCATGGGAGACGTGGGCTTCGTTCAAGATTTTCAGCAGTGCAGCACGATGCGCCTCTGAACTAAGCAACAAAGAGAGCATCGAGATCTTGGATGGAGTTTGATTTAACTGGTCTACCACCCGATATTCACTCTGTTTCATTACTTTTAGGAACTCCTGAGCTTCTTTGTCTGATACTTGTCTGACTTCTACCGTTTCTTTGTTCTTTCCCTTACGGGCCCTTTCTTCATCTGTTTTTGACTGCTCTCCCCTAAGATTTTCAGGAGCATACACCCTTCCACTCCTTGTGATACCACTACCTCCAGCAATGTTTGTTATATCCAAAGTGCCTTTAGGGACCTCTGCCTGCATTTGCACATTGCAGCTCCATGGAGTCATCCTAGTCTCTCTACTAGGGGTAGCAGCAGGTACTGGAATAACAATGGTCGAGGGTCTCATCACAGCTGGGCTGGAATTCAGGTTGCAGGGAATTTCAATCGGTCCCCTGAAGCCTCCATTGCCTGATTGCAAAGTAGATACATTTTCTTCTTTTTCTTGGATTCCCACTTGGACCAGGTGTCTGTCTAAGAGATCCTGGAGAATTGGCTTAAAGCCTTCACATGCCCCGGTGCAGCAAGGATTATCACAGGCGTCTTTCCTAGCACACCCTTCTTCGATGACACCAAGACGACATAACTCAGCATGGATAAAATTCAAAGGCATCTGAATGCAATCAACTTTTCTAACCAGACACTGACCCCCCTGATGGTCAACGGCATTAACAGCAGGTCCTCCATGCCCTGGCAACGGATTGGTGGCCACATTAGGTTGTTGAAATGATATAGTCTTTGCATCAAGTAATTCTTGCACCACATACTTGAATGCTTTACAGTCCTCCACCACATGACCTCACGCCCCGAATGAAAGCGCGCAGTAGCATTTGCGTTGTATCCCCGGGATAGGGAGGTTGAAACGGCTTCATCCGATGAGTGTTGATTATTTTGTTGGTGATGAGATAATTAAACAAGTCCGTGTAGGACATGGGAATAGGATCAAAGACAACGAGCTTCCTCTCATTATAGTTCCTGTGATCGATAGTTTGATTGAAATGGCATGTGCTTTGTGGTGCTTGAGAGAAGAAGTGGAATAGCTTGCGGAGGATTGCTGTGTGATGGAACACTGGCTCCGATAACTGCGTTGGTTTCACCCTCTTTCTTCTTGTAGGGTCCAGAAAAAGGCTTTTTCTGACTGGGAGGAGGTGCTGGGCCATGAGATATTCTTCCGCTACGCATACCATTCTCTACTCTTTCCCCTGTGACCACCATCTCAGAGAAATTTGAGGCAACGCTGCCAACCAACCTATCATAATATATCGCAGGAAGGGTATCCATAAACATGTGGACCATTTCTTTGTCCAGTAGAGGGGGTTTGACTTGAGCAGCAAGGTTCCTCCACCTCTGAGCGTACTCCTTGAACGACTCATTATCTCTCTTGGACATGCATTGTAGCTGAGTCCTATCTGGAGCCAAATCATTGTTGTACTGGTATTGACGCATAAAGGCATCCGCCATGTCCTTCCAGCAGCGGATATTGGTTGGCTCCAATTGCATGTACCAGTCAAGGGGAGCTCCAGCTAAACTTTCTTGAAAGCAGTGCATCATCAGGTTATCATCCCGAGCATAGGCAGTCATTTTCCGGCAGTACATTGTCACATGACTGACTGGGCAAGTCGTCCCTCTGTATTTATCAAAGATTGGTGCTTTGAATTTGGGAGGCAAGACTAGATTAGGGACCAAACACAGCTCATGGGCATTTCTGGCCCGTGAACCGGCTCCTTCTACAGCTCTTAATCTCTCCTCCAGCATCTGGTACTGACTTCTGGTTTCAGTAGGGTAATTTTGAGGGAAAACATTCACACCGTAATGAGGATTATTCATCGTCACTACGGCTGGGTTCACGTGTGGGTCACGTGAGTGAATTGTATTCCCCAGGATGGGTCCCTGAACTTGGGGATGGACCATTGCTGGTGAATGAAAGTCAATAGGAATCTGAATTTGGGCCTGAGGCGTTCCCGTTCCTCCATTGTTTGCGGCCGAGATGGGTTGGACTTGCTCTGCAACCCTAGGGGGATTACTTCCTGCATTAGCCTCAGCTCCTGGAGGTGTGTATCCGGGTGGGAGTCCCCAAGGCATCCCATGCATGACCGGTTGGCTCTGGTTGTTGGCCCCTGAAGTATGAGCAGCAGCTTCGGTAGCGACGGCGGGACTTTCAACGGCAGTTCCGTTCCTCAAGGCTTGTAGTATCGCCATCATTTCAGTCATCTGTGCTTCCATTGCCCCCATTTTCGTTCTCAACTCTCGATTCTCCTGAACCAATTGCTCTGGATCGGGAAAGTCAGCGGTTGGGGTATCATGGTTCGATTCACCAGTTCCTAGGTCTTCGATAATAGGACGGTCCGAGTCATTCCGGTTAGCTGCCATGAGCCTTGCTTGTAGACGAGTCAGGTATCGATGTTGGCGAACCAGCTTGCCTTTTTCTGTTGACGAAACACACTTATGAACACGAGAATGAATAAATGAATGTAATGCAATGCGATATGTATGATTTTATGTTTGCTTTGGCGCCGGGAATCGTAATACACCTCGCGTTGTCATAGGCGTGTGAATTTAAAGCTCTAACACTCTCTTTTTATTTTATTTTTGTGTTCATATTTTTAATTTGGATGCGACGAGGTGGGAAGCAATAGGCAAAACAAACGCATTTCATTCGAAAGGATAGAATACTACAACTTCAAACTTGAAGGAAAAATACAATATTCGAGAACAAATGCTTTTGACAGAAAAAGTACTATATTCCAAAGAAAATTACAACTTTTTAGAAAGTTTACAATTTCCTAAGGACTATTACGATACTCTAAAGTGGAATTCAAAGGCAAATAGCTTTCACTTCTCCTCCCTCTTTCTCTTCTTGCTTTGCTTTATACTTTTGGCTTTCTCCATGAGTTCTTCTCATTAGGATCTGCGATACTCGACAAACTCGTACACACACAGGGCCTGAGTGTTGGAAGGATTCATTTCTATTTCAGCTCTTCTTAGTTTCTTGGGAACATCCTCACGAATTTGGTTAGCTAGCCCTGCTAGCTTTGAAAATTTACTCCTCCAAAGCCGAATCTCATCCTTTAGCTCCTTGATGATCTCTTGGTCCTCTATTCTCGCCAATTAAGGCCATGAAACGTTGCTCCCAATAATCGGCTTTCTACTTGCACTTGCTCATAAGATTCCTCTAGGCATCTAAGATTTCTCTTCAATTAAATCGACCTTCCTTGTTCAAACCTTAAAGCTTGTTGGTACTCCTTCAAGATCCTCGTGATAGATTCTCTATCTTGCTGATGCTTTCTATTTGGTCCCCAATTCGAACTTCATTACTTGGAATTCTTTTCTTGACTTAGCTAGTGCATCTTTGACCATTTTCTCCTTCTTCCATGACTGTCATATAGTTCCTTCCATTCATACGCCTGCTGTAGCTTCATTCATCTTTGAGGTACACCTCTTTATTTCCTCTTTAGCACCTTTCAAATGTTTCTCAACCTCCTCTTGCTTTCTTCTTCTATCACAAGTTTCTGTTGGTCGCTTCAATAGTTGCGGCTTGAAGAGCATTTTCGTTCTCTCTAGCTTTCGCTTGTCTTGCATCACTTTTCCCAACTTGTTTTGCAAGGTCCTTTTCTCTTCTTCCGCTTTAGACAATGCCAACTTGACTTCTTCTAGCTCTTCAATGAGGGGAACGTGAGGCTCGCTTTTTCTCTTCAAGTGATGGCCCTCTTGATTGGATGATCGATTTTCTTTAATCCTCTTTTCGAGCCATTGGGTGAAGGATATAGTAGTGGTCCTTTTAGATAGCTCACCTTTGTCTCTCCGCACTACGGTTTCCCAAGCTTGCGAGACTCGCCAAGTAAGTCCTCGTCTTTAGGGATCCCCGCATGGAGGTAAAAACGGAACAACATAGCTTCGAGGGTGAATCTCGCATAGGTACCCGAGTTGCCTTAAGGTCAAAGATGGGTTATAGTTGATGCACCCTGTGTTCCCATGAGAGGAACATTCGAAACTACCACATTGGAATATTATCGAGGGTTTGTCCTCCCAACACTTGTGTGAGAACCAGCGAATCGGCGAGCATCAAGGTTCTTAAGAGTATCCTTCCATTCCCGAGGGCTCATAGTCTTGGATCGCAACCCAAGGCATAAGGCAATGGATCCTCAACCTCACTTTTGTTAACACATACATGATTGATCAACCAAGCGTATAGCACGGGGAAGGAACAACACATCTTATCCTTTCGAACTCATGATGGCGAGTGAAGGCACGATAGGTCTCGGCGAGAATAGCGAACCGGATTGATGGGGCTTTTGCACTCTTGAAAGCCGAGAACACCCCAACAATCTCTCATCTATATGTTTCTCGGTCGAGGGGAAAAGGGCGATGCCAAAGATGGTCAAAGCTAATATTTGCTTGAAAGAAGCCCAATTCTTTGATACTGCATGACTAGCCATCAAACTCTCGAAGTAACCTTGAGGAAACCCAGATATCTTGTTACGCTCAACTTTATGGGACCGCACTTCTTCTACACTGATTTGCAACAAGGAAGCGAGTTTCTCATCTGAATAATACTGCTTTTGATACTGGTAAGGTTTAATTTCTGAGCGATCAAAACCCAGAATCTTCTCATACTCCTCTAAGGTAGGTGCCATTTGGAAATTCTTGAAAAGAAAACATCTAATCTCTGAATCATAGAACCAACTTAAAGCAGCGATGGCACTCTCTTGCACTTCTAGTTGTAATAACCTGCGGATGTTCCCATAAGTCTTGTCGAAGGACAACAGCTCAATAGGACCTAACAGAGAAGCATACTTCTTCAAACTAGTTACATCAATCTTCTTTACATTGGGGAACCTTGAATTGAATGTAGTTTTGCCTTTTGATTCCATGTTTGCTTCTTACACACCTATGACAACGGTTCAGTGTTATGTTGCGATCTCCGGCAAACAAACGTTAATGCATGAAGAGTGCAAATGATGAATTTTCACTATTTTGTTAGATGCAAATGCAATGGTGCAAAATGATGTAAATGCGAAATGATGTGGATGACATGGTAAAATAGTAATGAAATGAGGTTTAATTGGTGGTACTTTGAACATTTTCGAAGATACACGCTGCATGCCACCTCATGTAGGTGTTTATGAAAGAAAATTTACAACTTTCGAAATAAAGTTTGGGGAAAAGGAATGCTTAAGCTAAATGCAACAAACAAAGCGTGCCCCCCGTGTCCTACGAATGGTGGGAATCACGGGTCTAAAGTCGACGAAAAGGGTAATCCTCTCGTGTAAGTTCTAATCACTTCCTCACAATGGCAACCAAGAGCTAAAGTCTTCCTCATGATAACACCCACAATCGTAGAAAGCTACCGAGTGTGAGGCATCATGACAAAGCGTACTCTTGGGCGGAACTTTCATGAGAGCCATACAGGACAAAGGTCTACGAATGGCGATCACTAGTCGTTCCCACTCTCCTAGGTTTTTGTTCAGACCTTGGGTTTTAGGCCCCACTCAGCGCTCACAAGTATAGGGTGTGAAGTGTGTGTTGAGGGCACAATACTTAGCAATAACTACCCTTCCCCCACCTGCAAATGCAAACCCAGACAGTCCAGACAGAGGCAAATAATAATATGTTGTCTATGTAACACCCCAAATAATTTAATTAAGAAATTGATTAAATTGTTTAGGTGTTGCACTAATTTTTAATTATATTAAATTATAATAGGGTGTTTATAATTTAGTATTTTATTTTAATTGAAGGGAGTGGTGGAAGAAATGGGCCAGGGGTGTAAAAAGGGCCCAAGGTGCACTTGGCCCAATACTTATATACCCAAATTAGGTATCAAAGTTCATTGGTGAAAGAAAGAAAGAAAGTTGCGAAGGAGAGGAGAGAAAAGAGAGAGCTCACGGCGCAAACCCTAGGAGAAGAGGAGGAGAAGGGCAATTTCGTGGCTTGAAGCTTGGATTGTTGCGGTGGTTTTGTTCGTGACTCCGTTCCGGTTCTTCTCTACGGTTATTTTGAGGTAAGGGGAGTCTCACTCTATAATAGAGGAGATAATGGGTATTATATGTGTCATAGGGGCTGTTTTGATGTTATTTGATGATCACATGTTGATTGGTTTCTTGAATTTGATGAAAGTGTTGGTAAAAATTGATTTAGGCGTGAGTTAGGGTTTTGTAATATATGAATTGGTGATTTTGATGTTAATTGATGATTTGAGTATGCAATTGGTTGTTTAATTATGCAATTAGGAGTGTTAGAAGGATTATTGGGTGAATTGGTTTGGAAGATTTTGGAAAAATTGGGGTTTTGGGGTTTGGGGCGCCAAGATGCTAGGATTCAGCGCGCCACAGTATGCTGTTTCATCGCTAAGTTTAGAGTTTGTGCAGAATGAATGCTCTTGCCGGGCGCCACATTCTTTGGGAAAATGGCGCCACATGCACCGCTCATGTCTTTGGAATATGTTTTGTGCGAGGTTGTTACGCCAGGGCGCCAAGTTCTTTGGGAAAATGGCGCCTCGTGCAATCGCTTATGTGTTGGGTGCGTGTGTGCGCGATGTGGGCGCCAAATGCTGCCCCAGTGGTGCCCGAATGGCGCTGTGTCATTATGCTTGATGTCTGGGTGAGTGAGTTGCTGTCTGGGCGCCAGAATGTGGGTATTTTGGAGCCCGGGGAGTGAAACTTGCATTTCTGGGCACATTTCCTCGTGCCAACTTTTGTATTCACCTGCCAACTTTCAATTTTAAACATTTTGGCTCGAGTGGTTTTCTCAGTTGCGGTGTATTTTTGAAAATGTCCTGTGGGGCTCGTTTTGTGTGCGTTTTGGGGCCCGGGGAGTGCAACTTATATTTCTAAACATATTTTCTCGTGCCAACTTTTGTATTCACCTGCCAACTTTCAATTTTAAGTGTTTTGGCTCGGGTGGTTTTCTGATTGCAAGTGTATTTTTGAAAATGTCCCTGAGGGCTCGTTTTGGGTGTGTTTGGAGCCCGGGAGTGAAACTTACTTTTCTAGGCATATTTCATCATGCCAAATTTTGTGTTCACCTGCCCAAATTCATTTTTAAACATTTTGGCTCGGGTAGTTTTGATTTGAAAGTGTTGGGTGAGCTGGGTCAACGTGGGGCGCCAACCGTCTTTGCTGTGTCTTAGTTTGTGTCTCAAACGTATGCGAGTTTGTGTCTAGGTCTGTGTTGCCCGTGGGGGCGCCAGATTGCTAGGAAAGTGGCGCCCGGTGGTGTGTTGCCACGGGGGGCGCCAAAATGCTGAGTTTCTGGCGCCTAGTGCAGTGTTGCACCAGGGGGCGCCAGAATGTGGGGAAAATGGCGCCTGGTGCTGCCAAGTGCCTAAGAGGGTGCTGTTTTGGTCCCTAGGTGACAGTTTGGTCCCTAGATGATTGTTTTGGTCCTAAGTGGTGGTTTAGGTCCCTGAGTAAGGTTGAGTGCCCTAGAGGAGAATAGTCCGGTGGGACATAATGGTGTTGAGGGCTTATAATGAGGTGATTGAGCATGCCATGGGGGCATGGGCCGGTGGGCCAAGCCAGGAGGGCTATAAAATGAGATTGACACTGAGGTAAGAGTAATGGGTGTATTGAATTGTTTGAAATGATGTTTGTGATGTACATGGAGTCTCATGCATACATTGGTTGCGGTCGTAGAGTTTATAATATGATGTGTGAAGCTCGAGGCGCGTCGGGGCCTTATAAATGATTGTGAAGCTTCGAGGCGGCGGGGCCTTATAAAGTGATTGTGAAGCCTGAGGCCGGCCGGTGGGCCAATGGTACCACATGCATACCAACATTGCATACATTCCCATTAGTGCATGAATGTTGTTGACGGTGGTTTGCGGGGTTGAGTGTCTCTGTAAACTATGCTTATATATTGCTTATTATCACTTTTATTATATAGTTCGAGACTCACCCTTTCTGTTGTTATTTACCACAGGTAGTCAGGAGTGAGGGCTTTCTACCTTCACTACTCCCCGAGTCGGTCTGCTCTGATACGTAGCACCTAGGGGTCGGGGTTTAGACTGTTGTTGCTTGTTTTGCTCCTTGTTGAGCCTTATGTATTTGTTTGATATTGCTGGATTATGCTGTTGAGATAATGATTACTTTCCGCTGCAATATGTGAAACTATATTTCTATGAGTTGATCTACTGGTGTTACGTATTCGGATTTTGGTTTATGATAAAGAGTTGTGACGCTCCATTTCGTGGATTATTAAATTATGTTATACTATTAGTGTGCTGAATGACTATGGCTAAACTGTGGTTCGCCACTAAGGCTAGATTTTCTTTCGCTGGTGTATTTACAAGGGCATCACTGAGAGCCTTGCAAAGGTGGCCAATGCCTGTTGCAAGTAGTATCAGTTACCTGAGTAATCCCATAGTCAGCCAGTGCACTATTTTATAACACACTAAACTAAAAGATGACCAGAAAAGATTTTTGTATACTCTGATTTTTGATTTAAATTGCCGGGTAGAAATGGGGTGTTACATTAGTGGTATCAGAGCAAAAGTTCGGTCTGTCCGGCCAAGTGTGTCGATCATCATAGTGTGTATGACAACTAGGTGTCTTAAAGTAATTCGGCCCGGTTGTTTATGCCGCAGTGTTAGGTTGATATGGCGGAAGGATCGATCATCGCTTTCTTGAGGCCTTGCAGCTATAAGCGCAGATCGTGGGTACCCAACGAGAATAATGAGACCCGCACACGCAACGTTCGGAGAGAGAACCCCTACCTTCAGGAGGTACAACCCGGATGGTGCCTTGACTTGGCTGAAGGAGATTGAGAGGATCTTCGTGGTGATTGGGTCGCATGATGATGAAGCGAAAAGTCGTCACAGTACTCATACATTATCTGAAGAGGCGATGGTGGTGGCTAGAGACCGGTGAGAGATTGGGTCTTTGCACGGAGGAGATCACTTGGGCCGTGTTCGAAGGGAATTCTTGAGAAAGTATTTCCGAGGACGTGAGAGGTAAGAAAGAGCTGGAATTTCTTGAACTGAGGCAGGGGAGTATGATTCATGAATATCTTTGCCAAGTTCACTGAGTTGGCCAAGTTCTATCCCCACTATCTTTGAGGTCAAATTTGAATTCTCAAAGTGCATCAAGTTTGAGAATGGATGAGAGCCGATATCAAGCGGTGTGGGGTATCGAGAAAATTAGAGTATTCTTTGATCCGGTAGATTCTTTGCAGGATATATGAGGAAGACAGCAATGCCCGCTCTAGGGTCATGAGAGACCAGAGGGGGAAATTTCATCACGGAGGTAAGCCTTATGAGAAGTCTGCTGACAAAGGGAAGCAAAGGTACTCGGGTGGTAACAGGTACAATGGTGGAAACAGGTCTGCTGAGGGTAGGAGGCACCATGAGGGCAAGAGGCCAAGTGGGGGAGACGCCCCATCTGACATTGTGTGTTTCAAGTGTGACAAGCCAGGTCACAAGAGTTTTGACTGTAAGATGGAAGTGCAGAGATGTTTTAGGTGTGGAAAGAGTGGTCACATGGCATCTGGGTGTGATCGCAAGGAACCTGTATGTTTCAACTGTGGTGAAGCTGGTCACATTAGCTTCAAGTGTCCCAAGCCTAAGAAGGAAAGATCTACTGGGAGGGTGTTTGCATTGGCAGGTTCAGAGGGACCTAATGATATCCGAGGTACATGCTTCATCTCTGGTACTCCTTTAGTTGCTATTGTTGACACGGGTGCTACGCACTCTTTTATTGCATCTGTTTGTGCTGAAAAGTTAAATTTAGTAATGTCTACTATGGAGAGAGGGATGGTTATCGACACTCCAGCTAAGGGTCCGGTAACTACTTCTCTGATGTGTGCTAGGTGTCCTCTCGGTCTTGGCGAGATTTTCTCGTTGATCGATTTGTTTGCCTTTGGGTGGGTTAGATGTGATTCGGGCATGGATCGGTTAGTAGATAACCACGTGCACATCAACCGCTCGATAAGTCTATTAGTTTTCTCTTCCCGAAGAGGAAGAGTGCGCTCTGTGTCCTCACGAGCAATTGCGCAGGTAATGAAAGAGGGTGGTCGGTTGTTTGCTTTGATTGCGTCCATGTCTGCTGAGAGAATCGAGCCGTGATTGATGGGTTACTGTGGTGTGTGAGTTCCCCGAAGTGTTTCCGATGAGATTCCCAGTGTGCCCCCGCAGAGGAAGTTGAGTTCGGGATTGATCTTGTGCACGGTACTAGGCGGTGTCTATGGCACCGCACTCTGATGTCGCCTTCCGAGTTATGCAATTGAAGAAGCGATTAGAGGAGCTTCTTGAGAAGAAGTTTGTGAGGCCTAGTGTATCACCATGGGGAGCTCCAGTTTTGTTGGTAAAGAAGAAGGATGGGAGTATGCGTGCAATGCGTAGACTACGCATGACAGGTTGAATAAAGTGACTATCAAGAATAAGTATCCTCTCCCGAGGATAGATGATTTGATGGATCAGCTGGTAGGTGCTAAAGTGTTTAGCAAGATTGACTTGAGGTCCGGGTATCACCAGATTAAGGTGAAGGATGAGGATATCCGTAAGACAAAGATTCGTAACAAGGTATGGGCATTATGTAGTACTCAGTAATGCCGCTTGGTGTCACAAATGCACCAGGGGTGTTTATGGAGTACATGAACCGAATTTTCCATAACTATCTGGATCGGTTTGTGGTGGTCTTCATTGATGATATTTTGGTGTACTCAAAATCTGAGGAAGAGCATGCAGAGCACTTGAGGTTGGTGCTAGAGGTCTTGAAAGAGAGAAAGTTGTATGCCAAGTTGTCAAAGTGTGAGTTCTGGTTGCATGAGGTGAGCTTCTTGGGTCATATTATTTCGGGTGATGGTATAGCTGTGGATCCAGCCAAGGTAGATGCAGTGTTACAGTGGGAGAGCCCAAAGTCTGCGACTGAGATCAGGAGTTTCTTGGGGTTGGCTGGTTATTACAGGAGGTTCATTGAAGGGTTCTCTAAGCTAGCCCTTCCATTGACTCGATTGACCTGTAAGGGAAAGGCATTTGTGTGGGATGCAAAGTGTGAAGAGAGCTTCCAAGAGCTAAAGAGAAGGTTGACCACGTCCCCAGTGTTAGTGTTGCCTGTGCCAGAGCAGCCATTTGTTGTGTACTGTGATGCTTCCAAGATGGGTTTGGGAGGTGTTTTGATGCAGGATGGGAAGGTGGTTGCTTATGCGTCCGACGCTTGAGGACCCATGAGAAGAACTACCCTACCCATGACTTAGAGTTGGCTGCGATTGTGTTTGTGTTGAAAATCTGGAGACACTATCTCTATGGTACTAGATTCGAAGTGTTCAGTGACCACAAGAGTCTGAAGTACTTATTTGACCAAAAGGAGCTGAATATGAGACAGAGGCGTTGGTTAGAGCTGTTGAAGGACTATGATTTCGGCTTGAACTATCACCCCAAAAGCTAATGTCGTGGCGGATGCTTTGAGTCGGAAGACTTTGCATATGTCGGCTATGATGGTGAGGAGTTGGAATTGATTGAGCAATTCCGTGACTTGAGTTTGGTCTCGGTGGTGACACCCCGCAGTGTCGATTGGGGATGCCGAGAATTGGGAACGACTTCTTGGTTAGTATCGAGACGCCCGTGGTTAGATGTGAAGTTGGTAGATTTGTTAGTTCTTTGGTGAGCAAGTCACGATGGGGATTACTGTGTTGGATTCCCGGTGGTGTGTTGAGGTTCGGGGACAAAATCTGTGTGTTCCGGATGATCTTGAGTTGAAGAAGATGATACTTGAGGAGAGTCATAGGAGTAAGTTGAGCATTCATCCAGTGCCACTAAGATGTACCATGATCTCAAGAAACTATTTTGGTGGCCCAGTATGAAGAGAGATGTTGCGCGATTTGTATATGCATGTTTGACTTGCCGTGAGTCAAAGATTGAGCACCGAAGCCTCACGGGATTGATGCAACCTTAGAGATTCCAGTGGAAGTGGGACAAAGATTTCCATGGACTTTGTGGATCAGGTTGCCAAATCGTGTGAGAGGTCCGACACTATTTGGGTGATTGTGGATAGGTTGACCAAGTCCGCCCATTTCATCCCTATCAACATCACCTTTCCCATGTGCCAAAGTTGGCTAGAATTTACATTCGGTGATTGTGAAGCTTCATGGGGTCCCGAAGAGTATTGTGTCGGATAGAGATCCGCGGTTTACATCCGAAGTTTTGGGGTAGCTTGCGGGAGGCTTTGGGGTCTAGGGTGAGGTTGAGTTCGACTTATCATCCTCGGTGATGGTCGAGCAGAGAGAACCATCCGATCTTTGGAGGATCTTTTGAGAGCTTGTGTGTTGGAGCGAGGGGAGGTGCGTGGGATACGCATCTTCCACCGATTGAGTTCACCTATAATAACAAATATCATTCGAGCATCGGGATGGCTCCTTTTGAGGCAATCTTTGTATGGGCGGAGGTGCGGGACTCCTTTGTGTTGGCATGAGTCCGGGAGAGTGTTGTCCTTGGACCGAGTTGGTTAGGAGACTACGAGAAGGTGAAAATGATCGAGAGAGAAGATGAAAGAGTCTCGTCGTCGAGAAAAGTTATCATGATAAGAGGAGGAAGGACTTGGAGTTTCAGTGGTGAACATGTGTTCTTGAGGTCACGCCTATGACCGTGTTGGGCGTGCTCAAGGCAAAGAAGTTAACTCCAAGGTTTATTGGACCGTACCAAATCACCGAGAGGTTGGAAAGGTTGCTTATAGGGTGGCCTTGCCACCTAATCTTCGAACTTGCACGATGTCTTCCACGTGTCACGGCCTTCTAAGTATATTCCGGACTGCCTCATGTGATTCACATGGATGATGTGGAGGTACGTGAGAACCTCACTGTGGAGACTATGCCAGTGAGGATTGAGGATAGAGAAGTGAAGGTGTTGAGAGGGAAAGACATTGCCTTGGTCAAGGTAGTGTGGTTGGGAGCTGCTGGTGAGAGTATGACTTGGGAGCTGGAAAGCAAGATGCGAGAGTCCTATCCAGAGTTATTTGACTCAGGTACGAATTTCGAGGACGAAATCTCCTAAGTGGAGGAGAGTTGTAACACCCCAAATAATTTAATTAAGAAATTGATTAAATTGTTTAGGTGTTGCACTAATTTTTAATTATATTAAATTATAATAGGGTGTTTATAATTTAGTATTTTATTTTAATTGAAGGGAGTGGTGGAAGAAATGGGCCAGGGGTGTAAAAAGGGCCCAAGGTGCACTTGGCCCAATACTTATATACCCAAATTAGGTATCAAAGTTCATTGGTGAAAGAAAGAAAGAAAGTTGCGAAGGAGAGAGAAAAGAGAGAGCTCACGGCAAGAAACCCTAGGAGAAGAGGAGGAGAGAGGGCAATTTCGTGGCTTGAAGCTTGGATTGTTGCGGTGGTTTTGTTCGTGACTCCGTTAGGTTCTTCTTCTCTACGGTTATTTTGAGGTAAGGGAGTCTCACTCTATAATAGAGGAGATAATGGGTATTATATGTGTCATAGGGGCTGTTTTGATGTTATTTGATGATCACATGTTGATTGGTTTCTTGAATTTGATGAAAGTGTTGGTAAAAATTGATTTAGGCGTGAGTTGGGGTTTGTAATATATGAATTGGTGATTTTGATGTTAATTGATGATTTGAGTATGCAATTGGTTGTTTAATTATGCAATTAGGAGTGTTAGAAGGATTATTGGGTGAATTGGTTTGGAAGATTTTGGAAAAATTGGGGTTTTGGGGTTTGGGGCGCCAAGATGCTAGGATTCAGCGCCACAGTAATGCTCATTCAGCTAAGTTTAGAGTTTGTGCAGAATGCTCTTGCCAGAGCGCCACATTCTTTGGGAAAATGGCGCCCGTGCAATCGCTTCATGTCTTTGGAATATGTTTTGTGCGAGGTTGTTACGCCGGGCGCCAAGTTCTTTGGGAAAATGGCGCCACATGCCTCGCTTATGTGTTGGAGTGCGTGTGTGCGATGGCAGGGCGCCAAATGCTGCCCCAGGTGCCCGAATGGCGCTGTGTCACCGTATGCGATGTCCGGGTGAGTGAGTTCTTTGTCTGGGCGCGAAATGTGGGTATTTTGGGCCCGGGAGTGAAACTTGCATTCTGGGCACATTTCCTCGTGCCAACTTTTGTATTCACCGCCAACTTTCAATTTTAAACATTTTGGCTCGAGTGGTTTTCTGTTGCGGTGTATTTTTGAAAATGTCCCGGTGGGGCTCGTTTTGTGTGCGCTTTGGGGCCCGGGAGTGCAACTTATATTTCTAAACATATTTTCTCGTGCCAACTTTTGTATTCACCTGCCAACTTTCAATTTTAAGTGTTTTGGCTCGGGTGGTTTTCGATTGCAAGTGTATTTTTGAAAATGTCCCGGTAGGGGCTCGTTTTAGGTGTGTTTTGGAGCCCGGGAGTGAAACTTACTTTTCTAGGCATATTTCATCGTGCCAAATTTTGTGTTCACCTGCCCAAATTCATTTTTAAACATTTTGGCTCGGGTAGTTTTGATTTGAAAGTGTTGGGTGAGCTGGGTCAATGGGGGGCGCCAACTTGCTGCTGTGTCTTAGTTTGTGTCTCAAATCGTATGCGAGTTTGTGTCTAGGTCTGTGTTGCCCGGGCGCCAGTTGCTAGGAAAGTGGCGCCCGGTGGGTCGTGTTGCCACGGGCGCCAAAATGCCGAGTTCTCGCGCTAGTGCGGTGTTGCACCGCGGGCGCCAGAATGTGGGGAAAATGGCGCTGGTGCTTTGCCAAGTGCCTAAGAGGGTCTTTATTTTGGTCCCTAGGTGACAGCTTTGGTCCCTAGATGATTGTTTTGGTCCTAAGTGGTGGTTTAGGTCCCCGAGTAAGGTTGAGTGCCCTAGAGGAGAATAGTCCGGTGGGACATAATGGTGTTGAGGGCTTATAATGAGGTGATTGAGCATGCCATGGGGGCATGGGCGGTGGAGGCCAAGCCGGGAGGGCTATAAAATGAGATTGACACCGAGGTAAGAGTAATGGGTGTATTGAATTGTTTGAAATGATGTTTGTGATGTACATGGAGTCTCATGCATACATTGGCTCGCGATCGTAGAGTTTATAATATGATGTGTGAAGCTTCGAGGCGTCGGGGCCTTATAAATGATTGTGAAGCTTCGAGGCGGCGGGGCCTTATAAAGTGATTGTGAAGCTCGAGGCGGCGGTGGGCCAATGGTACCACATGCATACCAACATTGCATACATTCCCATTAGTGCATGAATGTTGTTGGTGATGTTTAGGCGTGTTTGAGTGTCTTTGTAAACTATGCTTATATATTGCTTATTATCACTTTTATTATATAGTTCGAGACTCACCCTTTCTCATTGTTATTTACCACAGTGAGTCGGGAGTGAGGGCTTTCTACCTTCACTACTCCCGAGTCGATGCTGCTCGATACGTAGCACCTAGGGGGTCGGGGTTTAGACTGTTGTTGCTTGTTTTGCTCCTTGTTGAGCCTTATGTATTTGTTTGATATTCTTTGGATTATCTTTGTTGAGATAATGATTACTTTCATTGCAATATGTGAAACTATATTTCTATGAGTTGATCTACATCGTGTTACGTATTCGGATTTTGGTTTATGATAAAGAGTTGTGACGCTCCATTTCGTGGATTATTAAATTATGTTATACTATTAGTGTGCTGAATGACTATGGCTAAACTGTGGTTCGCCACTAAGGCTAGATTTTCTTTCGCTGGTGTATTTACAAGGGCATCACTGAGAGCCTTGCAAAGGTGGCCAATGCACATTGCAAGTAGTATCGATTACTGAGTAATCCCATAGTCAGCCAGTGCACTATTTTATAACACACTAAACTAAAAGATGACCAGAAAAGATTTTTGTATACTCTGATTTTTGATTTAAATTGCCGGGTAGAAATGGGGTGTTACAGTCTACCCTAGGGTTTAATATCAAATAAGCCAGCCTATGGTTTTAGCAACAACTAATTGCATTGCTTACCTCAAGAAAGGGAGCAAAGAAGAGGGAGCATGATTAGATTGGGGGGAATGCATGAAAGGAAAAAGCATATAAGCAAATAAGAGGAAAGACTATCTACCATTTCAAGCGAGAAACGAACATAGAAAAAGAATAAACACACATGAATGCAACATGACAATATGAGAATGCAGTGGAATTGCAAAGATGCGATCAAGTAGATATGAAACCATCATAGAAGAGGAAGAGGCGAATGCATATGGATGCAACAATGCTTGTATGAGAAAGAAGAAGAATAGAGGCAAAATAAAATATTCAAATCAAACACACAAATCACATATTTAATTAATTAGGCTCGACCCTCTTTTTTTTTGAAAATTTTTAGTCCCAGTGGAGTCGCCAATTGCTATTGCGCCGAAAAAGTCCCCAAGGATTTTTCTTCGTTTACAACTTTTAAAAACAATGAAGTCGCCACCAATATTTTTATAAAGGAAAATATTGAAGAAAAACTTTTTGGGAAGGCAAATGGTCTTTTGGAAAACTTAAAGATTTGGGTTCGGGGGCCTCGGTTAGGCATGGGGAAGGTATTAGCGCCCACACCTCCTTTTTCTACTGAAAGGGAACCTTTAATTAAAGGTGGTTTTAAGTGTTGATTTGAAAATACTTAAATTTGCCTCTTGATTTAACGAAAGTTTTGTTTGCGGCGCTCGACGAGAGTTAGCCGCTTTGGGTTTTTTGAAGGGAAAAATGTTTTTAGTTTATTGTTCTTGACGGAGGGGATCCGCTCCTACGTATCTCCAGGTGCGATGGAGAATTCAAAGCTACGTAGTTCTAGGTTTTTTGGTTTTATTTTGTTTAATTATGAAAACTGAGCTTTCATGATGGTCAATTGAGCAAAGGCTCCAAGTGGTCACCACTAGCACTCCATTGTTAATAATCATGCAAGCAAAGGCTTCGCAGGACTATCAACAAAGTTTTTTTGATTTTATTGAAAGTAAATTAGGCATTCATGATGATCAATTGAGCAAAGGCTCCAAGTGATCACCACTAGTTCCTCATTGTTAATGATTATGCAAGCAAAGGCTTCGCAAAACCGTTAACAAAGTTTTTGATTTGGAAAGTATTTAGAAAAATTAGGCATTCATGATGATCAATTGAGCAAAGGCTCCAAGTGATCACCACTAGTTCCTCATTGTTAATGATTATGCAAGCAAAGGCTTCGCAAAACCATTAACAAAGTTTTTTGATTTATTGAGAAATTATTTGAGTTGAAAAAGAATAAAAAAAAACGAGAAAAAAGGTGAAAATTTGCAAAATGGGGTGTTGATAGTTACGGGGGTTGTATTACTAAGCAGGGGGTGTGGGAATTAAAGGCCCACTTCGTTTTTTGGCCGTTTGGGCGCTGCTGGCCAAAAAAAAAGAATGGGCCAGGGGGTTTGCAAAGTAACAGAGGGGGTGGGATTAATAAAACTTATTATCAGAAAAATAAAAATTAAAACATAAATAAAGAGGTATATAAGGTGTTTTTAGGGTTTCAGAACCCTCATTCATTTCTTCCCCACAATGTGCGGCGCCGCGGCTTGGGAGCAGAGAGCTTCACGGCGAAAGTTTCGCCGGTTGCTCCGGCGAGGGAGGGAGGTGGAACGGCGTGGCTCCATGGATAGGGTGAGAGAGAGAACGCGTGGTCTCGGTGAGAGTGAGGGAGCAGCGACGTCCGGCCGTCCTCTGGCCGGCGTCGCTTTCGGTGAGGGTGGCGCGAAGGTGGCCGGCGAAGGTGGTTTTTACCACAGGTTCGTTTTTTTGTATTTTATTTCCTGATTTCTGGTCTATCTCGTCTGGTTTCACTCTCCTCTTCTTCATACGATTTTGGCTCCTCACTGATAGCCTCTCTTCTTGTTCATTTTTCGTTTTCTACACTACACAGATTGGTTCCAGCACTACTAAATCTATTAAGGATTACCACACAATTTCTGGACAACGAAAATGCGTAATGCTAACCCGTTTTTAAACAACAGAATATGATGCTATTTACAGATCTAAGGAAAGGAAAAGTTACCAACCTTATTTTGATTTATTCTGAGAGATAGAAACGAGATACTGGGTTTATGATGCTGCTACTGATTGTTTTTCTTGCTCTAAATCTGTTGAAGACTGGTTTTGAAAATCTTCAGAAAAAGAACCTTCGTACAAAATGCCGTTCTAGTATTAGGGTTTCAGTAACCCTAATTTTTTTGTGTGATTTCACCTTGGAATTCGTGTACCCTTTGACTGTTAATTGACTGCCTATTTATAGTTAAAAATTAGGTTAGGCATTTAATTACATTTGACTGGGTTTTGACTATTTTCAGGTCTGGATCCAAGCCCAAAGACTTGGAGAGCAAATTTCTTGGCACCCTGATCTCTGCTTGCTTTGCTTCTTTGCTGTTATTTTTATTTTTGTATTTTCGAATTTATTCGTTTTTGTATATTTGTATTATTATTTTTTTGTATTTTTTGGACATTTGGACATTTGGGACTCTTCTAAGTTGTAATAAAAATTAAATAGTATTTTTGACATTTTGGACTCTTAAACACTTTTAAATTATAAATAAACTAGATAGAATTTTTGACCTTTTGGACTATATATATATGCTCAAAATAAATTAAGCGTACAAAAAGAAAAGAATAATAATAATAAAAAGAGTCTGGTCAAACACAAAGACGAGAACGGGCCAGACTAGACGAATACGCTAAAACGAGACTCAAAATAGAAGAAATGAGCTCATTACCTAAAAACATTACTTATGTACGACTAAAACGAAGAACGCACGATTTAAACAAATAAGTGCTCGCTTAACTTAAACAAAGGGTACTTTGATTTAGTTGAGTTCCAATTCTTGAAATTGGCTTGAGTTAAGGGACGGACAAAATTAGGGTATTACACACGCAAACCCTCAATTCGGTGACATACTCACAATTACGCGCTCCCTTACACTAAAATCGTCTAACTCATGGGGATTCACTTCTCGGCATTCCCAGTTTCAGTTCACCTACACTTAGGCATTTGGGCGTTTCACCTCGGTGACGCTACCTCGGCCTGAGGACTTCGGTTCACTCCCTTTACACCTCGGTAACCTTAAGGCGAAACACCTACACTTCGGTTTATGCGTCCCTACCCCTCGCTAATGGTGTTTAGACACATACTCTCCCTCAAACTCACCAACAGACTCTCAACACTAAGACACTCTAGGCGTTGACTTCCCTCAACTCGGTTTCTCTCACTCTAAGCTGAAGGGTACTTCGGTTTACGCGCGTAATAAAGGCGCTTAACTCCCATTTTACTTCTTTTACTCTGTTTCTTTACTTAAACTCAACATGCAACCCATTTCCAGCTCACCACACTCATGCACACTCGGATACTCATTCCATTGGCTCCAATCCTCTCCCTAACTCTACATGCAAACTCATTTTCTTCACACTACACTGATTTACACTCTGATGCCTCACCATGCAATGCTCCCTTCGTACCACACAGAACAGAGAGTGTTACACTCCTCTCTCTTTCCCAACCGAACCACCATCGTACTTCACCACAATTCACAACAAGAGCAAAAACACAGCAAAACATGTTATGAACAACACATAAAACACACATGCAAGGTGATCAGAACCACTCACACCAAAATACTACCAAACACAAAACATTACAAGGATTAAAAGAGCCCCCTAACCTGATCACAACCGTAGACACACCCTCTTCACTAGCACTTCTAGGAATCCTTCAAGATTCAGCTCACTCTTCCCTTTTTCTCTTGGTTCTCACTTCGGTTCTCTTCCTTCTCTCTAAGTCTCACTTCTCTCTACTTTCTTAATTTGGTAACTTTGACTATTTTTGGAACAATGTAATGGTCTCCTACGAAGGCACCATTTAACATGTCCTAAGGGACTTAAATGAGGCCTTGGCCTTATTAGGCCGTGGGCTTCTTCTACCCACACTGATCCGCTGTCGCGCACGGATCAAAAACGAGTATTTTGAAAGTGTAGTATACGGTAGCGACAACTCGAGTATCGTCTCTCAAGGATTCTTGTATAATAATTAACCGACTGAATCGAATTAGGGGATGTTTGGTTTAAAGTCTGATTTAACAAGCTGAGTAAATAATTGATTAAAATAGGCAATTATAAAATAAGTCAATCCACTGTTTTCGGTTTCCAGCTAATCACTGGTTTCTACCTTACCAATTCCCTAAGCGGCTTCGATCTCTATTCGGTTTAATATCAATCGTCAAGCGCGAAAGATATAAAACAAATTGGTACTCCTATATTCCGAATTAAGCAAACGGATTAACACACTCGTGAATTAAGCAAACACGAGTTACTAACGTGGTTTAACGACAAGCGGCGTAAACAACGGTTAAAGATCGAGAATACAATCATGCGAATTTAATCAAAACCATTCCATGAAATACAGATTAAGCATATGAATATTCAGAGAATAGAATTGAAAGAGAAACGAAATTGAATTGATAGAGTAAAAACCTCAAAAGCGCGTTGGAAACTTGCTTACAGTAGATCAACTCCAGATGATTAGTTCTCCATGAAAATTATTCAAGCAATGAAGTATTTTGTGAATAGTGAAAAAAACGTGATGAACAGTACCGCGGCTGCTAGGTATAAAGGAAAAAAACAAGGATTCGGGTTCTAACCCAACGGGTCAAAAAAAAACATAAAAAGCCCGGTCCAAAACTAAATATTTATTAAGTCTGGAACTTCAACGAATTATTTGGGACTCTTGCGCTCCGAATTAGCTTTCTGCTGCAACATGAAAGTTGTAACTCTTTCTCTTGGCTTTTCAACGCATATTAAAACGCGTCGATCCGATACTCGTAGCTCCAGTTATGAATTTTTCCGTGAAAGCTGCTAAAGCTGAAAATAAAACACGAAAATCAAATTAAGCCCAAAATAAACTAAATTAGAAAAACATTATAAAACATAAAAATAACCAAATCAAAACATAAAAATGCTTAAGTATAAACATGGAAGAACGTGCATCAAAATGCACTGATCAAATTCCCCCACAGTTGAACTTTTGCACTCCGAGCAAAATAAAAATCAAAACTCAGCAAACACACAAGCATCATGAGTTACTCATTCCAGGCAACAAACTTTTCTTCGGCTGAGATTGTGTCGATAGGTACTAATCTTGCACACTAAGGGCATCGTAGGAACACTAATCCACAGTTGTGCAATCGTAAGCCTCCTGAATACACAACCCAGTCTGAATCATGCTATTATGCCGAAGCCTAACTTACCCATCCTCCTTTTTCCTCTTTTTCATTCTGGCGCAATCACATTAAGCCCGTTATCTCCACACACCTATAGTAAGGCTATCGCCGGTTAGTGACTCTGATCCTTTTTGCATGGGGTTCTGGAATTAAATGGGATAACCCTTGTTTACCCAATTGTAGTTGCGGGGGATTGGACCGTAATCCACCCTACCAAGTTCAGCACCAGAAGCCTCTGAACCAACTAACAATGGGAATCTCTCTCTTTTTTTTATTTTTTTTTTATTTTTTTGTAGGTTCTGCGACCGTTGGGTTAAGTGACCGGGTGAGGGTTACCAAACTTAGAAGGAGCATTCCCCCTTTTTTTTTTTTTTTTTTTGGATCACTCACTTATTTTCATCGGCTTCCTTACATAGAGCATGTGTGAGATGGTGCCTTGTGCAAAGATAAACTACTCAAGAGTCACGTCGGGTGAGAATTCAAGGCTATGTCATAATAGGATTCAAATTAATTTCCATAAGCAGGAGATTCACGGTGTTAAGACGATACCGATCTTGTGAACTTTTCCCAAATCTCCACAACCCAGCACTCAGATTAATCTATAGCCCAAAACTTTCAAAAGATGCATTTTTTTATAGCTGAAAACAAAACAAAAACAACGAATAAAAGAAAAGAAACAAATGATTCCCTCCCCCACACTTGAAACAAGCATTGTCCTCAATGAAAGGACATAACTATTAAAGTAAAGAGAAGGAAAGAAGAACCCCGATCAAGTTGCGATGTAGTTGGGCGCTTCAAAGAAAGCTCCTCTATGTTTGCATCTTGGTGCGCTTGAACTTTCATGGAATAGCTTTAGCGCAGCCCATTGACCTTGAAAACTTTGTCGAAGACTGCACTTTTAATCTCTACTGCACCATAAGGGAAAACATTAGTAACAACAAAAGGGCCAATCCATTTGGATCGAAGTTTCCCAGCCATAAGCTTAAGGCGGGAATTAAACAGTAAAACCTGTTGGCCCACAGAGAATTCCTTCCTAGAAATCATCTTATCATGGAAGTGCTTAGTTTTCTCTTTATAAATCCTAGAGCTTTCGTAAGCCTCTAGCCTAAGCTCTTCAAGCTGTTGTAATTGGAGTTTTCTTTCAATACACCTTGTTGCATCTCCAAATTACAACTTTTCACCGCCCAATAAGCACGGTGTTCTATCTCTACAGAAGATGACATGCCTTACCGAAAACAAGTCGATAAGGAGACATCCCTATGGGTGTCTTGAAAGTCATCCTTTGAGCCCAAAGTGCGTCTTCTAGACGGCGGCTCCAGTCCTTCCTGTTTGGCTGCACCATTTTCTCTAAAACCTGTTTGATCTCTCTGTTTGAGATCTCAGCTTGCCCATTAGTTTGTGGGTGATATGCAGTGGAGATTTTGTGCACAACTCCATACTTGCGGAGCAAAGCTTCCATGGTGCGGTTACAGAAATGAGTGCCTTGGTCACTTATGATAGCTCGCGGTATTCCAAACCTGCAGAAAATATTAGACCTGACAAAATCTGCAACAACTCTAGAATCATTAGTCCTAGTGGGGATAGCCTCTACCCACTTTGAAACATAATCAACAACAAGTAAAATGTAGAGAAAACCAAATGATATAGGGAAGGGACCCATGAAGTCGATTCCCCATACATCAAATACCTCACAGAAAAGCATAGGTTGCTGAGGCATTTCACTCTTACGAGTGATGGCTGTACCTGCTATCTGGCACTCCTTGTAACACCTAAATAATTTAATTAAGTAATTGATTAAATTATTTAAAGTGTTGCACTAAATTTAATTATATTGAGTTATAATATGGTGGTTATTTTATTGTGTTAGGGAGCGGTGGAAGCGTTGGAAGGGGGGTGTAAAAAGGGCCCAAACCGTTTGAGCCCAAAATATAAATAAACCAGGGTTAGTTGCATCAGAAGGAAAAGAAAAGAAAAACAACAGAAGAGAAAAAACATAGGGTTTGCGCCGTGGGAGAAGAGAGGAAGGAGAAGAGAGAAATTTCTCAAGGTTGCTCAAGGTAAGGGTTTTTGGTCCTTTCTTTCTCAATTTTTTTTCCTTTTCCTGTTGTGGTGATTTTCAATCACTCATTTCTTGTTGTTGTTGGTTCGCAAGTACTCAAGAAAGAACATCCATCGTTGGTTTCGAAGGAGAGGAAGGGAAAGCTTGCGATTTGGGTGATTTTTGGTGTTAGTGGAGTCCTACGATCTAATTTAAGGTAAGGGTGAGCGTTTCATCTAACATAATGGGATATATGATGGGTTTTGTTGGGTTTTGATGTCGTAAGATGTATTATTGTTGTTATTACGTGATTAAAATTATGGGATGATGAATTGAGTTTCGAATTGTGTGAGTTGATGGGGTTAAAATCGATTTCCATGTGTTTTGGTGAATTAAAATTGTTGCTGTTGCCTTGTTTAATTAGGCGTGGTGGTTGTTTAATTGGGTATAGTGCTGATTTTCTTGAAAATAAAAGGGGCTGTTTTTGGTGAATTAAATTGTTGCTGTTTACTTTGTTAAATCATGTGTTATTGCTGTTTTAAGTGGAATATAGTTGCTGTTTTTCAGAAAAATATAAGGTGTTGCTTTGATTATTAAATTGTTGCTGTTTTGTTAACCAATAATTGATGTTTTCATGAAAATATATAGTGCAGATTTTCTAAATGAGTATGGTTGCTGTTTTCATTAAAATATATAGTGCAGATTTTATAAATGAGTATGGTTGCTGTTTTTATGAAAATATATAGTGCAGATTTTATAAATGAGTATGGTTGCTGTTTTTATGAAAATATATAGTGCAGTTTTTATAATTGAGTATAGATGCTGTTTTTGTGAAAATATATATAGTGCAGTTTTTTTAAATTGAATATAAGTTGCTGTTTTGTCACTAAAATGGGTGCTGTTTTGCGCAATATATAGTGCAGATTTTAAAAAATGTAAGTTGCTGTTTTTGTCACTAAAATCAATGCTATTTTACGAAATAGTAGTGTAGTTTTTTTTCAAAAATATAAGTTGCTGTTGGTTATTAAATTGATGTGTTTTTACGAATACAAGTTGCTGTTTTACGAGAATAGGAGATACTGTTTTCTCTAATGTTGTTGTTGGTCAAGGACCGAATTTTCTGAGCTTGTTTTATGATTGAGTGGCTGTAATAGGTTATACTACTAGTGAACTCCTTGACTATGGCTAGATTGTGGTTTACCACTAAGGCCAGAATTTCTTTCACTGGTGCATTTACAAGGGCATCACTGAGAGCCTCGCAAATGTGGCCAATGCCTCTTGCGAGTAGTACCAGTTACCTGAGTAATCCCATAGTCAATCAGTTTACTATTTTATAACCCACAAAACTAAAAGATAAGTGATCGATGATGATGTGTTATTTAATGATTGTGATGTGAATGACGAATGCACTCTACGAGTGTTTTATGATGATGTGTTGTTTAATGAGTGTGATGTGAATGACGGGTACACTCTACGAGTGTTTTATGATGACATACCTTGAGTGGTTATTTATTTTATGATGATGATGGTAAGTACCCCGAGTGGGTGTTGGTTGAATTGCACATGTGTTATAGGATTTCATGGCATGTGCATACTATGACTTATATTGATGATGATATGCCTTGAGTGGTTCTCTTCTATAATGAAGATATGCCTTGAGTGGTTTTTAAAGATGATATGGTACCATCATGCATATGCCCGCGTGTGGGTTGCATCTTCATACATAAACATAATTGTGAGTGGTCTTGGTTGTGATTTGAGCTGGTGTTGTGTGATTATGATGTGGTGATGATACCTTGTGATTGTCCCTTCTTATTACTCTATTGTGTATCTGATTATGTTCCTTTGAAATTCTCACCCCTTCTGCTTGGAATGTTGCTCCATTGTGGCAACGCTGCAGGTACCCACGAGTGAAGGACTTGCTGCCTTATTCTTTAGTTTTGGGAAGTATTGTCGTGTCGCTCTCTGATACTGTAACACCTAGGGGCGTGGAGTTGGATAATTTATTAGTTGTTGTATGCTGAATTTTTATTTGTTATATTGAGACGTGTTTGAGGGTATTTGGTGAGTCGGTGTTTATACCGCTGCAATTGTGTTTTATGAGAATGGGATTTTCCATAACATGATGTTTGATTGCACAAATTGAAGGGTGCATTATTTGATGAGTTTTAATGAAGTGTAGCATTTCTTTTCTATCAAGTAACGAAATTTTATTTTTAAGAAAAAGGAATTACTCTGATAAATGACACGTAATATAAGGGTAGAAAAGGGGTGTTACACTCCTTACAGGTGCGGTAGGTCTCATAAGCATCTTTAAAAATAGTGGGCCAATAAAAACCTGAGTCTAGGACTTTTCTTGCAGTCCTTTGAGGACCAAAGTGTCCCCCTGCTTGAGATGCATGAGAAAAATGCAAAATAGATTCGATCTCATAGTCGGGGACACATCTCCTAATAACTTGATCACTACCAAACCTCCAAAGATATGGGTCATCCCACACATAATATTTGGCGTCACTTTTGAGTTTGTGAATTTGTGTCCTGGATGCACCTGTAGGAAAAACACCAGCAACAAGATAATTAACAATATCAGCATACCAAGGAGTAACTCCATGTATAAGTAAAAGCTGCTCATCAGGAAAGTCATCCTGAATGGGATAAGGATCTTCGTCCCTTTCTATTCTGCTCAAGTGATCAGCCACCAAGTTCTCAGCTCCACTTTTATCTTTAATCTCCACATTGAACTCTTGAAGTAACAACATCCAACGAATCAATCTCGGTTTAAACTTCGCTTCTTCAACAAATATTTTAAAGTTGCATGGTCAGTAAAAACAACAACCTTGGAACCTAGCAAATATGATCTGAATTTATCAAGAGCAAAAACAATAGCTAGAAGTTCCTTTTCAGTGGTGGTGTAATTAGACTGTGCAGAATCTAAAGTCCTAGAAGCATAATAAATAACATGGGCAGCCTTGTCAACTCTTTGTGCAAGGACCGCCCCAACAGCATAGTTAGAAGCATCACACATAATCTCAAAAGGGAGGGTCCAGTCAGGGGGTTGGATGACGGGAGCGGAGGTCAATGCTTTCTTCAAGAAGTCAAACGCTGTTTTGCATTTGTCATCGAAGTTGAAAGTGACATCATTCTTCAGCAAGTTAGACAGCGGAAGAGCTATCTTGCTGAAATCCTTAATGAAACGCCTGTAAAAACCTGCATGACCAAGAAAAGAACGAATCTCGCGAATGCAAGATGGATAAGGCAGTGTAGAAATCACATCAATCTTAGCAGGGTCTACAGAAATTCCCTTTTCAGAAATTATGTGACCCAAAACAATTCCCTGTTCAACCATAAAATGACATTTTTCATAATTTAAAACAAGGTTAGTTTCGATGCATCTCTCCAAAACCATATTCAAACTGTTCAAACATGCATCAAATGAAGAGCCATAAACCGTGAAATCGTCCATAAACACTTCCATGCAATTTTCAATAAAATCAGCAAAAATGCTAATCATGCATCGCTGGAAAGTGCCAGGAGCATTGCAAAGACCAAAAGGCATCCTCCTGTAAGCAAATGTACCGAATGGGCACGTAAAGGTAGTCTTTTCTTGATCTTCAGGTGCAATATGAATTTGAAAGTAACCTGAAAAACCATCAAGAAAACAATAATGTGATTTACCAAAGAAGCCGCTCAAGCATTTGGTCAATGAACGGTAAGGGAAGTGATCCTTCCTAGTAGCTGGTTCAATCTCCGTAAATCAATACAAACCCTCCAAATATTCAAACTCTAGTAGGGACAAGTTCATTCTTTTCATTGTTTACCACTTTGTGAGTCCGCATTTCTTAGGTACAACTGTCTTCGGGCTTACCCATTTCTTTATCGGAGAGATAGGGTAAATAATACCTGCTTGCAAGAGTTTGGTTATCTCTTTCTTCACGACATCGAGGATCAACGGATTAAGCCGCCTTTGGGGCTGCCTTACTGTTTTCGCACCATCCTCAAGTAAAATCCTGTGCATACACAAGGAAGGACAAATACCTGGGATGTCAGCTAATGTCCAACCAATTGCCTTCTTGTGCTTCTTCAAAACCTGCAAAAGTTTGTTTTCCTGATCGGAATCAAGGTTAGAAGAAATAATAACAGGGAGTTTTTCGTCACTCCCCAAATAAGCGTATTTCAGATTATCCGGAGTTGTTTGACTCTAAGGGATCGGGTGCTCGATGGATGGAGTGTTTGGAACAATTTGGAATGTCGAGAGCGAAAGAATCGCACAAACAACTTCATCGACAACAACTTCACCTGTAGGAAACATGTCACCCTGCAAGGCAGCATCAATCTCATCACATACAACACAAAGGTTAGTGTCAGTACAATCAGCACATGAATAAATATCATCAAACACAGATAAGGATGGAAAATCCAGTGAGAACAATTCAGAACAAGTGTCCTCAACCAACTCAGAGATCAATTCAATATGAAAAACAGAATGCTCTTCCAAGGGATATTTCATAGCATCAAAGATGTTAAACTTTGCGACAATGTCACCAAATTCCATGGACATGGTTCCATCATCAACATCAATTTTTGTTTTCGCCGTTTTCATAAACGGTCTGCCTAAAATGATGGGAGCCCTGCTCGAGTTAGTTTCTCCTTCCATGTCCAGGATATAAAAATCTGCAGGAAAAATTAAATCGTTAACTTGAACAAGAACATCTTCCACTACCCCGGTGGGGCGGGCGTTGCTCCTGTTCGCCAGCTGGACGATCAAACCTGTATGCTGCAAAGGACCAAGATTAAGGTTATTATAAATGGAAGTCGGCATAACATTAATGCCCGCTCCTAAATCAAGCATGCAATTCTCAAATTTACTATCCCCGATGGTACAAGGAATAGCAAAAGTTCCTGGATCCTTCTGCTTTTGTGGCAGGACCTGAGTGATGGCTGAAACATTTTGCTCGCCTGTAGCCTTTTCAGATGAAGGTTTGGGCTGAATAAAAGCAGAGATATTTCTTCCCAAGTTGACTCTTTCACTTCCTTTCATCCTCCTCTTGTTGGTACACAAATCTTTCAGAAACTTGGCGTACTTCGGAACCTGCTTAATTACATCAAGAAGCGGAATGTTGACCGCAACTTTTCTGAAAACATCCAAGATCTCCTTCTCTTTGTCTCCCTCATCAATCCCTTTATTTTTCAGCACTCTATGTGGGAAAGGGACTGGTGTTGCATACTCTTTCTGTTTATCTTTTCCAATTTCCACCACAACAGAAGAGGGTTCAGGTGAAGGTGTTACCTCATTAGTCCTTTTATTTTTTTCTGGGGCTGGGGCTGATTCTGCAACTTTTCCGGATCTCAAAGAAATTGCACTCACATTAGCGCCTTTTGGATTCACAACTATTTGGGCAGGAAGTTGGTTCGATCCCTGGGCTTGCTGCATGGCATTCATTGAAGTAGCAAGCTGTCCAATCTGTGTCTGCAAGGTCTGAATGCTAGAATCAGTTCTTTGCTGGAATTGGAGATTGTTGATGTAACACCCCATTTCTACCCGGTAATTTAAATCAAAAATCAGAGTATACAAAAATCATTTCTGGTCATCTTTTAGTTTAGTGTGTTATAAAATAGTGAACTGATTGACTATGGGATTACTCGTAATCGATACTACTCGCAATGTATTGACCTCCTTTGCAAGGCTCTCCGGTGATGCCCTTGTAAATACACCAAAAAAGAAATTCTGACCTTAGTGGCGAACCACAATTTAGCCATAGTCATTCAGCACACTAATAGTATAACATAAATCAGTCCTCAATAAAATGGGGCGTCACACATCTCTCTTAAAACATTCAATAGTTAACTCATCTCATAATATAATCAAAATACGTAACACCAGCAAATAAACTCGTGGAACTATAGTTTCACATAATGCAGCGGAAAATACTCATGATCTCAACAGAATAATTCAGCAGTCTCAAAACAATACATAGAAGGCTCAACAAAGAGCAAAACAAGACAACTATAGTTCATAACCCCAACCCCTAGGTGCTACGTATCAGAGCAGACCGACTCGGGGAGTAGTGAAGGTAGAAAGCCCTCACTCATGACTACCTGTGGTAAACAACAACAGAAAGGGTGAGTCTCGAACTATATAATAAAAGAGATAATAAGCAATATATATATAATCATAGTTCACAGCATACTCAAACACACCAATCATCACTCAACAATATTCATGCACTAATGAGAATGTATGCAATGTAAGTATGCATGTGGTACCATTTGCCCTCCGGCATTCTCATCAATAATGGAGTCCTCATGACTCTGGCCCTCCGGCCGCCCTCAGGCTTCACAATCATTTTATAAGGCCCTCCGCCGCCTCGAACTTCACAATCATTTATAAACTCTACGATCATGACCAAATGTATGCATGTGACTCCATGTACAACACAAAAACACAATCTCAAACATTTTTCAATACACCCATTAACTCTTACCTCGGTGTTAATCTCATTTTATAGCCCTCCGGCTTGCCTCCGGCCCATGCCCCCATGGCATGCTCAATCACCTCATTATACACTCTCAACACCATTAAGTCCCAAGGACTAATCCCCTCTAGAGTACTCAACCTCACTCAGGGACCTAAACCACCATTTAGGACCAAAACAATCATCTAGGGACCAAACTGTCACCTAGGGACCAAAACAGCACCCTCTTAGGCACTTGGCAGCACTAGGCGCCATTTTCCCCACATTCTGGCGCCCCCTGGTGCAACACAGCACTAGGCGCCAGAAACTCAGCATTTGGCGCCCGGCAACACGACCCACTGGCGCCACTTTTCTAGCAATCTGGCGCCCCACGGGCAACACAGACCTGAGACACGGACTCGCATACGCGATTTGAGACACAATCTCGAACACGAGCGTGAGACTAGCGCCCAGGCGTACACAGATTTAGCGCCCCCTGCTGACCCAGCTCACCCAACACTTTCAAACCAAAAACCACCCGAGCCAAAATGTTTAAAAATGAATTTGGGCAGGTGAACACAAAATTTGGCACGAGGAAATATGTTCAGAAATACAAGTTTCACTCCCCGGGCCCCAAAACACACACAAAATCACCCCCACCGACATTTTCAAAATGACACCGCAACTGAAAAACTACTCGAGCCAAACCACTTAAAAATGAATTTGGGCGGTGAACACAAAATTTGGCACGAGGAAATATGTTCGAAATACAAGTTTCACTCCCGGGCCCCAAAACACACACAAAATCACCCCCACCGGACATTTTCAAAATGACACCGCAACTGAAAAACCACTCGAGCCAAAACACTTAAAATTGAAAGTTGGCGGTGAATACAAAATTTGGCACGAGAAAATGTGCCCAGAAATACAAGTTTCACTCCCGGGCCCCAAAATACCCACATTAGCGCCCAGACAAAGAAACACACTTACCCGATCCATCGCTCTGATGACCTGTGCGCCATTTCTCTAGGAAATTGGCGCCTGCCAAAGAACAACACATCACGGAAACCCCTCACTCAGATGGCGGGGCGCACAATTCCTAGCCATTTGGCGCCCCAACCTCAAAAATCACAAATTCTCCAAATCCTCTCAAACCAATCTACACTTTAATCATTCTAACACTTCTAATTTCACGAATTAACAACCAATTACACGCATACAAATCATCAATCACATCAAAATCACAAAATCATATATTATAAAACCCTAACTCAAGCTCTAAATCAATTTTGCCAAGGAATTCATCAAATTCAAGAAATCAAATCATCATACAATCATCAATTAACATAAAATGCATTTTATGATATACATATAACCCATTATCTCCTCTATTATAGAGTGAGACTCTCTTACCTCGAATTAACCGTAGAAAAGGATCCTTGTAAGTCACCTACGAAACCCAGCAACAATCCAAGTGTTTTCCTCCTCTTTTCACGATCAAAATCTCCTTCCCTACTCTCTCTAGGCGCCGCGCAGCTCTTCCCTCTCTTCTCCTTTCTTTTCTTTTTCGTTTCCTTCTCACAAATGAGAAGTGATACCTAATTTGGGTATATAAACATTGGGCCATGCGCTTTTGGGCCCTAATTACACCCTTCTCCATTTCTTCCACCATCCCCTTCAATTAAAAAAATAAAAGACTATATCAACGATTTAATATACTTAAAATAATGCAACACTTTAAATAATTTAATCCAATAATTAATTAAATCATTTAGGGTGTTACAACTCTCCCCCACTTAGGAAATTTCGTCCTCGAAATTCATACCTGATTCAAACAGCTCCGGATACGACTCCCGCATCCTGCTCTCCAGCTCCCAAGTCATACTCTCACCAGCAGCTCCCAACCACACTACCTTGACTAAGGCAATGTCTTTCCCTCTCAACACCTTCACTTCTCTATCATCAATCCTCACCGGCATAGTCTCCACAAAGTGAGGTTCTCACGCACTCCACATCATCCATGTGAATCACATGAGGCAGTGCGGAATATACTTAGAAGGCGTGACACGTGAAAAACATCGTGCAAGTTCGAAAGATTAGGCGGCAAGGCCACCCTATAAGCAACCTTTCCAACCTCTCTCGGTGATGCAGTGCGGTCCAATAAACCTTGGAGTCAACTTCTTTGCCTTGAGAGCACGCCCACACACCACCATAGGCGTGACCTCAAGAACACATGCTCACCACTGAAACTCCAAGTCCTTCCTCCTCTTATCATGATAACTTTTCTTCCTAGGCTGCAGGACTCTTTCATTTTCTCCCCGATCATTTTCACCTTCTCCGTAGTCTCCTAACCAACTCGGTCCAAGAACAACACTCTCACCGGACTCATGCCAACACAAAGGAGTTACGCACCTCCGCCCATACAAATTGCCTCAAAAGGAGCCATCCCAATGCTCGAATGATAGCTGTTATTATAAGTGAACTCAATCAGTGGGAGATGTGTATCCCACGCACCTCCCTGCTCTAGTACACAAGCTCTCAAAAGATCCTCCAAAGACTGGATAGTTCTCTCTGTCTGACCATCCGTCTGAGGATGATAAGCCGAACTCAACCTCAGCTTGGACCCCAAAGCCTCCTGCAAGCTTCCCCAAAACTCCGATGTAAACCTCGGATCTCTATCCGACACAATACTCTTCGGGACCCCATGCAGTTTCACAATCACCTGGATATAAATTCTAGCCAACTTTGGCACGGGATGTGTGATGTTGATAGGAATAAAATGGGCGACTTGGTTAGCCTATCCACAATCACCCAAATAGTGTCAAACCTCTCACGGTGTTTGGCAACCCCAATCACAAAATCCATGGAGATCTTTGTCCCACTTCCATTCCGGAATCTCTAAAGGTTGCATCAACCCCGCAGGCTTCTGGTGCTCAATCTTTGACTTCTGGCAAGTCAACCATGCATATACAAACTGCGCAACATCTCTCTTCATACCAGGCCACCAAAATAGTTTCTTCAGATCATGGTACATCTTAGTAGCACCTGGATGAATGCTCAACTTACTCCTATGGCTCTCCTCAAGTATCATCTTCTTTAACTCAAGATCATCCGGAACACAAATTACGTCCCCGAACCTCAACACACCACAGGAATCCAACCTGTAATCCCCATCGCCAGACTTGCCCACCAAAGAACCAACAAATCTACCAACTTCACATCTAACTTCAAGGCGTCTCGATACTAACCAAGAAGTCATTCCCAATTCTCAGCAATACCCAATCGACACTCCGGGGTGTCACCTCACAAACCAGGACTCAAGTCGCGGAATTGCTCAATCAACTCCAACTCCTCACCATCATAGTTGACATATGCAAAGTTTTCCGACTTAAAGCATCGACCACGACATTAGCTTTGCGGGATGATAGTTCAAGCCGAAATCATAGTCCTTCAAAGCCTCTCTAACCAACGCCTCTGCATCTCATATTCACTCATTCGGTCAAACAAGTACTTGGACTCTTGTGGTCACCGAACACTTCAATCTAGTACCATAGAGATAGTGCCTCCAAATCTTCAGCACAAACACAATCGCAGCCCACTCTAAGTCATGAGTAGGATAGTTCTTCTCATGGGTCCTCAACTGTCGGGACGCATAAGCAACCACCTTCCCATCCTGCATCAATACGCCTCCCAAACCCATCTTGGAAGCATCGCGATGCACAACAAATGGTTGCTCAGCGCAGTGCAACACTAACACTGGAGACGTGGTCAACCTCCTCTTTAGCTCTTGGAAGCTCTCTTCACACTTTGCATCCCACACAAATGCTTTTCCTTTACAGGTCAATCGAGTCAATGGAAGGGCTAGCTTAGAGAACCCATCAATGAACCTCCTGTAATAACCAGCCAACCCCAAGAAACTCCTGATCTCAGTCACAGACTTTGGGCTCTCCCACTGCAACACTGCATCAACCTTGGCTGGATCCACGGCTATACCATCACCAGAAATAATATGACCCAAGAAGCTCACCTCATGCAACCAGAACTCACACTTTGACAACTTGGCATACAACTTCCTCTCTTTCAAGACCTCTAGCACCAACCTCAAGTGCTCGCATGCTCTTCCTCGATTTTGAGTACACCGAATATCATCAATGAAAACGACCACAAACCGATCCGGATAGCTATGGAAAATTCGGTTCATGTACTCCATAAACACCCCGGTGCATTTGTGACACCAAACGGCATTACAGAGTACTCATAATGCCCATACCTCGTTCACGAATCTTTGTTTTACGGATATCCCCATCCTTCACCTTAATCTGGTGATACCCGACCTCAAGTCAATCTTGCTAAACACTTTAGCACCCACCACCGATCCATCGGATCATCTATCCTCGGGAGAGGATACTTATTCTTGATAGTCACTTTATTCAAGCTATCGTAGTCCACGCACGCACGCATACTCCCATCCTTCTTCTTTACTAATAAAACGGAGCTCCCCATGGTGACACACTAGGCCTCACAAACTTCTTCTCAAGAAGCTCCTCTAATCGCTTCTTCAATTCACCCAACTCGTAAGTCGACATCCCAGTGCGGTGCCATGAACACGGCCTAGTACCGTGCACAAGCTCAATCCCAAACTCAACTTCCTCTGCGGGGCACACTAGGAATCTCATCCTAAACACTTCAGTGGAACTCACACACTACACGTAACCCATCAACCACAAATTCTGTTCTCGCAGACATAGACGCCATCAAAGCAAACAACCGACCACCCTCTTTCATTACCTGCGCAATTGCTCGTGACAAATGAGCGAACTCTTCCTCTTCAGGAAGGAGAAAACTAATAGACTTATCAGAACAGTTGATGTGCACATGGTTATCTACTAACCACCCATGCCCGTAATCACATCTAACCCACCCAAAGGAAAACAAATCGGATCAACTAAAATCTCTGCCAAAGACCGACAGAGGACACCTAGCACACATCGAGTAGTTCTACGGACCGCCCTTGGAGTGTCGATAACCATCCCTCTCTCCATAGTAGACAATACTAAATTTAACTTTTTAGCACAAACAGATGCAATAAAAGAGTGCGTAGCACCCGTGTCAACAATAGCAACTAAAGGTGTACCAGAGATGAGACATGTACCTCTGATATCATTAGGTCCCTCTGAACTGCCAAAGCAAACACCTCCCAAAGAGATCTTTCCTTCTTAGGCTTGGGGCACTTGAAGCTAATGTGACCACTTCACCACAGTTGAAACATACAGCTTCCTTGCGATCACACTCGGATGCCATGTGACCACTCTTTCCACACCTAAAGCATCTCTTCACTTCCATCTTACAGTCAAAGCACTTGTGACCTGGCTTGTCACACTTGAAACACACAATATCGGATGGGCGTCTCCACTTGGCTTTCTGCCCTCATGGTACCTCCTACCCTCGGCACTGTTTCCACCATTATACTTGTTACCACCCGAATACCTTTGCTTTCCCTTGTCGTGAGACGTCTCATAAGGCTTACCTGTTATGGAATTTCCCCTCTGGTCTCTCATGACCCTAGAGCGGGCATTCTTTGTCTTCCTCATAAATCCTGCAGCAGCTCGGATCGGATCAAGAAATACTCTAATCTTCGATACCCCACACCGCTTGATATCGACCCTCAATCCATTCTCAAACTTAATGCATTTTGAGAATTCAGCCCCACCTCGAAGATAGTGGGGATAGAACTTGGCCAACTCAGTGAACTTGGCGGATATTCGATGAACGGACATACTTCCCCGCCTCGCCAAAGGAATTCCGGCTCTTTCTTACCTCTCACGTCCTCGGGAAATACTTTCTCAAGAATTCCCTTCGAACCACGGCCAGTGATCTCCTCCTGTGCAAAGACTCCAATCTCTCACCGGTCTCTAGCCACCGTCATCGACCTCTTCGGATAAAGTATGAGTACTGCAGTGCGACTTTACGCTCATCGGTCACGGCTAATCACTCAAGATCCTCTCAATCTCCTTCACCAAGTCAAGGCACCATCCGGGTTGTACCTCCCCCCGAAAGTAGGGGTTCTCTCTCTCGAATGTTGCGGGCCGCGGGTCTCGATGATTCTCGTTGGGTACCCACGATCAGCGCGATAACTGCAAGGCCTCAAGAAGCGCACATCGATCCTTCCGGCCATATCAACCTAACAACTGCAAAGATAAACAACCGATTCGTAACTATTTTAAGACACCTAGTTGTCATACACACTATGATGATCGACACACTTGGCGGGACAGACCGAACTTTTGCTCGATACCACTAATGTAACACCCCATTTCTACCCTGTAATTTAAATCAAAAATCGAGTATACAAAAATCATTTCGGTCATCTTTTAGTTTAGTGTGTTATAAAATAGTGAACCCGATTGACTATGGGATTACTCGGTAATCGATACTACTACTCGCAATGCATTGACCTCCTTTGCAAGGCTCTCCGGTGATGCCCTTGTAAATACACCAAATAAAGAAATTACGACCTTAGTGGCGAACCACAATTTAGCCATAGTCATTCAAAGACACTAATAGTATAACATAAATCGGTCCTCAATAAAATGGGGCGTCACACATCTCTCTTAAAACATTCAATAGTTAACTCATCTCATAATATAATCAAAATACGTAACACCAAAGAAATAAACTCGTGGAACTATAGTTTCACATAATGCAATGAAAATACTCATGATCTCAACAGAATAATTCAAAGAGTCTCAAAACAATACATAGAAGGCTCAACAAAGAGCAAAACAAGACAACTATAGTTCATAACCCCAACCCCTAGGTGCTACGTGTCGAGAGCGCACAGACTCGGGAGTAGTGAAGGTAGAAAGCCCTCACTCATGACTACCTGTGGTAAACAACAACGAAAAGGGTGAGTCTCGAACTATATAATAAAAGTGATAATAAGCAATATATATAATCATAGTTCACAGCATACTCAAACACACCAATCATCACTCAACAATATTCATGCACTAATGAGAATGTATGCAATGTAAGTATGCATGTGGTACCATTTGCCCTCCGGCATTCTCATCAATAATGGAGTCCTCATGACTCGGCCTCTCGGCCGCCCTCGGGCTTCACAATCATTTTATAAGGCCCTCCGGCCGCCCTCAGGCTTCACAATCATTTATAAACTCTACGACCGCAGCCAAATGTATGCATGTGACTCCATGTACAACACAAACACAATCTCAAACAGCTCAATACACCCATTAACTCTTACCTCAGTGTTAATCTCATTTTATAGCCCTCCTGGCTTGGCCCTCCGGCCCATGCCCCCATGGCATGCTCAATCACCTCATTATACACTCTCAACACCATTAAGTCCCAAGGACTAATCCCTCTAGAGTACTCAACCTCACTCGGGGACCTAAACCACCATTTAGGACCAAAACAATCATCTAGGGGCCAAACGTCACCTAGGGACCAAAACATACCCTCTTAGGCACTTGGCGGCAAGACTAGGCGCCATTTTCCCCACATTCTCGCGCCCGTGGTGCAACACAACACTAGCGCTAGAAACTTCAAAGATTTTGGCGCCCGGCAACAACACCACGGCCATCGGGCGCCACTTTTCTAGTCTGCGCCCCACAGGCAACACAGACCTGAGACACGGACTCGAATACGCTTTGAGACACAATCTCGACACAGAGCGTGAGACTAGGCGCCACTGGCAAAGACGCCACGATTTAGCGCCCCTGCGACCAGCTCACCCAACACTTTCAAACCAAAAACCACCCGAGCCAAAATGTTTAAAAATGAATTTGGGCAGGTGAACACAAAATTTGTACGAGGAAATATGTTTAGAAATACAAGTTTCACCCCGGCCCCAAAACACACACAAAATCACCCCACCGGACATTTTCAAAATGACACCGCAACTTGAAAACTACTCGAGCCAAACCACTTAAAAATGAATTTGGGCGGTGTGAACACAAAATTTGGCACAAGGAAATATGTTCGAAATACAAGTTTCACTCCCGGGCCCCAAACACACACAAAATCACCCCACCGGGACATTTTCAAAATGACACTGCAAACTGAGAAAACCACTCGAGCCAAAACACTTAAAATTGAAAGTTGGCGGTGAATACAAAATTTGGCACGAGAAAATGTGCCCAAATACAAGTTTCACTCCCGGGCCCCAAAATACCCACATTCTCGCGCCCAGACAAAGAAACACACTTACCTGGTCCATCAAGCATGGTGACCCAGGCGCCATTTCTCTAGGAAATTGGCGCCCTGCACAGCAACACATCACGGAAACCCCCTGCTACAGTAACTGGGGCGCACAATTCCTAGCCATTTGGCGCCCCAACCTCAAAAATCACAAATTCTCCAAATCCTCTCAAACCAATCTACACTTTAATCATTCTAACACTTCTAATTTCACGAATTAACAACCAATTACACGTACAAATCATCAATCACATCAAAATCACAAAATCATATATTATAAAACCCTAACTCAAGCTCTAAATCAATTTTGCCAAGGAATTCATCAAATTCAAGAAATCAAATCATCATACAATCATCAATTAACATAAAACAGCCCCTATGATATACATATAACCCATTATCTCCTCTATTATAGAGTGAGACTCCCCTTACCTCGAATTAACCGTAGAAAAGGATCCTTGTAAGTCACCTACGAAACCCAGCAACAATCCAAGTGTTTTCCTCCTCTTTTCACGATCAAAATCTCCTTCCCTACTCTCTCTAGGCGCCGCGCAGCTCTTCCCTCTCTTCTCCTTTCTTTTCTTTTTCGTTTCCTTCTCACAAATGAGAAGTGATACCTAATTTGGGTATATAAACATTGGGCCATGCGCTTTTGGGCCCTAATTACACCCTTCTCCATTTCTTCCACCATCCCCTTCAATTAAAAAAATAAAAGACTATATCAACGATTTAATATACTTAAAATAATGCAACACTTTAAATAATTTAATCCAATAATTAATTAAATCATTTAGGGTGTTACAGTTGACAGCCATTTGCTTGACAAGGTCCTCTAGTGAAGGTCCGGAAGGTGCAGGGGTGGTGACTTGGGGAGGGTTTTGTTGTTGGCTGGACTGTTGATTTCCATATCGAAGGTTTGGATGGTTCCTCCAATTGGGATGGTATTTGTTAGTGGACAGATCAGGAACGTTGTACCCTTTCTGATTGTTTCCTTGATTGTAAAGGTTTGCTGCATAAGCTTGAGGCAACTCGGTGATTGACTCATCTTTCAAAATAGGACATGTATCGGTCGGTGCTCGGAAGAAGTACAAATACCACACAAGTTTCTTTGCTTGAGCCTTACTGTTGCTAACCGTTTCACTAAAGAAGTAAGCTCGTCAATTCTTGTTTCTAAAGCTTTGTTGGAAGAACCACGGATCTCATTCACACCCTTGGTTTGGGACAATCTCGTTTCTAGTGGTGAACCGTTGGGAGTTGAGAGACATGTTTTCAATCAAGGCTTTAGCAAAGAATGGAGTTTTATCAACAAGTGCTCCACCGCTTAGCGAAGATCAAGAATGTTTCTATCCATTGGTAACAAACCTTCATAGAAGTCTTGGATAAGTAATCGCCTTTCGGTGATCCGTGTTGGGGACAATCGGACACTAACTTGCTTGAATCTCTCCCGAGACTCGGCTAATGACTCACCATCCTGTCTAATTCCACATATCTGTTTTCTGATTGATGCAGCTCTGGAGGCAGGAAAGTATTTTTCTAAGAACACTCTTTTCAGAGCATTCCAGCTTGTGATAGAATTCGGTTCAAGATAATATATCCAATCCTTTGCCGCACCGTGCAATGAGAATGGAAAGGCTCTGAGTTTGATGTGATCTTCAGTGATTCCTTCAGGCCTCAATGGTGTAGAACACACAACCTGGAACTCTTTCAAATGCTTATGCGGATCCTCACCTGCAAGACCATTAAACTTTGGCAACAAGTGTATTAAACCAGATTTCAATTCAAATGGTGTATCAGCTTGAGGGTAATCAATACATAAACCATTATAGTTCACATCAGGGGCAGCAAGCTGCCTTAGTGTTCTTTGTTCAGCCATGTTATCAAAAGCAAGTTCAGAATCAGAATCGATAACGGGTGGTGAACTAGTGCTAGTCTGATTTGCTCTGCGGCGTGTGTGTAAGATTCTCTCAACTTCAGGATCAAAAGAAAACAAGTTAGAACAAACAGACCTAGTAGCCAGGACTAATGCATCAATGCAGCACAAATCCGAAAATGCCAACAATGTCCCTAATAGGCAGAAACAAAATGAACAAAGGGATATGATTAAAACAAATTCAGAAAAATACAAAAACACCAAATTTAATCTAATTAAGTGAAATAAGAATTGTGAGAATTTTTTTGGAATTTTTGAAAACTATGAAAACAGTAAAAAATTCATAAAAAATAGAAGGAGGGGGAATTTGGCAATTTGAGGCTGTAGTCCCGTAACTCATTGCATGAGTACGGGACTAATGATCGCACGATTTTTCTGCTCAGGTTGCAAGAAACAGATTTTGAAACGGACACAGTTTTCCCGAAAACCGGATTTTTGACAAAGGAGTCGCGAAATAGCCAACACAGTGAGGAACTAGGGTCTAACCGCAAGAGCACTAGACCTATGACTCTAAAATCAGTTATTAATAACAAGAATCCCCGGCAACGGCGCCAATTTGATCCGCTGTCGCGCACGGATCAAAAACGAGTATTTTGAAAGTGTAGTATACGGTAGCAACAACTCGAGTATCGTCTCTCAAGGATTCTTGTATAATAATTAACCGACTGAATCGAATTAGGGGATGTTTGGTTTAAAGTCTGATTTAACAAGCTGAGTAAATAATTGATTAAAATAGGCAATTATAAAATAAGTCAATCCACTGTTTTCGGTTTCCGGCTAATCACTGGTTTCTACCTTACCAATTCCCTAAGCGGCTTCGATCTCTATTCGGTTTAATATCAATCGTCAAGCGCGAAAGATATAAAACAAATTGGTACTCCTATATTCCGAATTAAGCAAACGGATTAACACACTCGTGAATTAAGTAAACACGAGTTACTAACGTGGTTTAACGACAAAGCGACGTAAATAACGGTTAAAGATCAGGAATACAATCATGCGAATTTAATCAAAACCATTCCATGAAATACAGATTAAGCATATGAATATTCAGAGAATAGAATTGAAAGAGAAACGAAATTGAATTGATAGAGTAAAAACCTCAAAAGCGCGTTGGAAACTTGCTTACAGTAGATCAACTCCAGATGATTAGTTCTCCATGAAAATTATTCAAGCAATGAAGTATTTTGTGAATAGTGAAAAAAACGTGATGAACAGTACCGCGGCTGCTAGGTATAAAGGAAAAAAACAAGGATTCGGGTTCTAACCCAACGGGTCAAAAAAAAACATAAAAAGCCCGGTCCAAAACTAAATATTTATTAAGTCTGGAACTTCAACGAATTTTTTAGGACTCTTGCGCTCCGAATTAGCTTTCTGCTGCAACATGAAAGTTGTAACTCTTTCTCTTGGCTTTTCAACGCATATTAGAACGCGTCGATCCGATACTCGTAGCTCCAGTTATGAATTTTTCCGTGAAAGCTGCTAAAGCTGAAAATAAAACACGAAAATCAAATTAAGCCCAAAATAAACTAAATTAGAAAAACATTATAAAACATAAAAATAACCAAATCAAAACATAAAAATGCTTAAGTATAAACATGGAAGAACGTGCATCAAAATGCACTGGTCACACACTCTTTCCTAACTTAGACATTTTCCTAAAATGCAACACATGCTTAACCTTCACTCAATGAATTATTTGGCTTAAAAGTAAAATGTTGCAAACCCTTAATAACTCAACTAAGTTAATTAATTGAATTATTTTGGGGTGTTACACATGCGGTACCATTCATAACCATAAAATAGCCAACTAGGGCATCATCACCTATATCATCACCAAGTTTATTGAGCATCATCATCATCACCTATAGCTCTAAGGCCGAAGCCTTCATAACAGTAAGGGTTTTCAGGGAATAATCATAACAGAGGGTCTATAGCTCTAAGGTACCATGGCATTAGGTAACCTTCTGCTATAGACCCTTTCAGACGTGCTTTATTACAGACATAGGATTTTAAATGTCCAAGGGACCTATTTATAAACAATGCAATTGTCATTTAGAATAACCATTACATTATCAAATTGAAAACATGAAAAAGAAGCTAACACGTGTTTTACCTTTCTATTGGATACATCGGGCGATAATGGACAGGACCTCCAAGTCAATGCACCTAGAAATGTTGCTCGAATAACCATCGGGCACAATCATGTTCTTTAAGGTTGCCAAAAAAGATCTCTTGCCAATTTTAGTCGTTGTAAAGACAGCTAAATGATATTTTCCATTTTCATCTGGCCAAAGGTCGGGTCTTATGCCCATAGCTTTAAGATCTCTTCGAGCATTGATGTTGTCTTTACACTATCATTTAGCAAAGTGTGTATGATATTAATTATCACATACATTCTTTTCAATGTGCATCACATCAAGATTATGACGCAAACAGTTATCTTTCCAATATGGAAGTTCAAAGAATATACTTTTCTTTCTCCATTGTTGAGTGCTACCCTGTGGAAGTCGCGCACCTCTTGTTCTTTTTCTTGTCCCTTCATTCTCTGGTCTTAGTCCAAATGTTGCATCAATGTTAAAAACTTGCTCAAGAATATCAGAACCAGACAATATTTTTGGCAGACTTCGCATATCTTGCTCACCATTGAAGCGAATCCGGTTCAATCTAAATTTGTGCCTCCTGTCAAGAAAACGACGATGATGGGAAAGCAAGTCTGGTGTATGTGTTCCACCTAGAAAGTGTTCCTAACCCGAGAAAATCACTTATTGTCCACATTAACACTGCATGTAATTTAAACATCTCACGCTTGAAAGAATCATAAGCTGTTGTCCATAATTCATTTAACTCTCTGATAAGAGGTTGCAAGTAGACATCTATATTATTGCCTGGCATTTTTTCCCCAGGAATTATCATCGAAATTATAAAAGATGTTTGTTTCATCACACCCATGGAGGAGTGCTGTACGGAAAGAGAATAACCGACCAAATACTATAATTTGAACTCATAACACCGAAGGGATTAAAACCGTCAGTAGCTAACCCAAGACGAACATTTCGTGCATCGAATGCAAACCAAGAGTGTGTTGAGTCAAATTGTTTCCAAACTTCAGAATCTCTGGGATGTCTCATCATTCCATCATTATTGTTATTAGTAGCATGCCATATCATGTCCTCAGCTGTCTTTGAAGATAAAAATAGTCTATGTAATCGAGGCATTAATGGAAAGTAATGAAGAACTTTTGCAGGAACTTTCTTCATATTATTGTCATCAATGTTCACCTGAGTACCCCCACTTTTCC
>CM037095.1:42744517-42804517 GCA_020916435.1 Oxytropis ochrocephala | reverse complement strand
AGGACGCGGTGGCAAACTTGTAATAAACTCAAAAACTTTTTAGTAGCGATAGTTTTTAAGTCAAGCGTGAAATATGCGTGACTTCAAAAGTGGAAAATTTTAACATTTTAAGACAAACCGTAATATTGCTTGACTTCAAAAGTATATCACAATTAAAACACACGCGTTCTCATTTTTCCTCGTTTGCCATCGCTCACTTACTCACGTTCTCGGCTCTTTCTCAAATCTCAACTCTCCATTTCCTCACAATGTTATGAAACCCTAGCCTCACTATCGCGCCTCCTCCGTTTCTCCGTTCTCTTCATTGCGGGAATCCTCCTCCACGCGTCGTTCTCCGTTCTCTTCATTGCGAGAAATCTTCCATCTCAATTCTCAGTTATTTTTTCTTTCTATTGTTGAGGTTTCTATTTTTGAAATTTGTTCTCGTGCATCTATTGTTCTTGTTCTTCTTAATTGTCATTGATTGTTTTGCTTGCTTTTATGTTGTAGATCCGTTCGTTTTCAAAGGTTTGGTTCTTACTTCTTACCCTTTTCTATTTTAGGGATTTTAGGTTTTGGAGATTGTGGGTTTAAATAATTTTTCGTTCATGAATTATTATGTGTTTAGATATTTTCTATGAAATTTCTCTTATGTATATTGCTAATGTATATTGCTAATTTTCTCTTATGTATATTGGCCCTCTGAAATATTACGACAAGTGAGTGATGTTTGTTTTATTGCTATTATTTCGTAATTGTTTAGGTTTTGTTCTTTAAGATTCTGAAATAAAAATATCCTGATTTGCCTTAATTTATTTCAAGCCTTGCATAGTGTAAAGAAAGAATCTCAAGTTGTATTTTAATGCTCTCTAGTTAGTTCGCATAATCGGATTTTCATAGAATTTAACTATTATTTTTTTTTTTGGCAGTTTGTTTATCTCAAGAGACAATCTATTGTCTACAATTGGAAGGCATAGAGATATTGACAAGAGTGAAGGTTTTGTATATAGTTTCCATCCGAGATATTATGTTTGAATAATTTCAAATGAATTTCTTGCTAGCCGATTGAAAGAAGGCTGGAGGTTCTTGATTTGAGTTTTAATGATTTTAAGGGCCCCTGATTTGAGCCTCTTGATAATTGCAGTACTACTGGGTATATTGTTTTTCATGTGTGTGTGTGTGCTTTTGTCTTATGGTTTGCAAAAATTTGATGATTGTGAATTTAATATTAATAAAGATTTTATGCAAGAACTCTATATCTTCTTTGGAAATCAAATCACAACATTGGAAAGTCTTCCACAACTTCCTAATTTGGAGGCAAGCTTCAAAAAATCCGTCTGCTTTTTGATTTTTAGTTCGGATCTGTTTTTGATTTTTAGTTCGGATTTGTTTATGGAGAATGCTTGGCATACTTAAAGATTATTTTACACTTGGCGTAACATCTTAGTGGTGTGAAGTTTGTATAATTGTATTTGTGGTCCGACTTCTTGCGGTATTCATGCTTCAATTTTCAAACATGCTCTTTGTGGATGTCATTTGGTGTATATGTACAGAGGTGCTCTTTCAGATATTTTGCTTTTGTCTCATTTTTTTGCTAATTTCTCATGGCTATTTGCATCATGTGTGAGCGTCTTTCTTTAAATGAACGTCGTTTCATCACTTTTGCACTTGCATGTGTCTTTTACTTGACACACGAGGATCACCCAAAAGCTAAAAAGAATTAAAACTTAAATAAACACTTTTGAAGTCAAGCATTTAAAATGTATGTCTTAAAAACATAACTTTTAAAGTCAAGCATTTAAAACGTCGACTTAAAAACATAACTTTTAAAGTCAAGCATTTAAAAGCGCTCGACTTAAAAACATCTTTTAAAATCCTGGCGCGTGACTTTAAAAAAAGCTATCCACGACTGGTCTAGAGAACACGAGGAATTAAAGTCAGGCGGTTAAAAGTCCGACTTAGAAACAAACTTATGAAGTCGCACTCGCGCGACTTTAAATCTCGACATACGAAGTCGCCTTAATAGAAGTCACGCTGGCGCGCGTGACTTTAAAAAGCCAATTTGCTAGTCATTTACACGGTATTTTCATATCATGTTGTATCATCCTTCAGTTTGTCATGATATTTGAACTTGGAGCTTTCTAAAGGTATATCCTATGTTATGTTAACGGAAAATTTCTAAAGATACCCTATTAATATCATGCAATTTGTAATGTTGTATCATATCGCCCTTCTATTTACATTATCACACTATATGTTGTTTCTTCATCATCGGGATGTGTCCCACTACATTTACTTATTGGGTGTTTTGCTTAAAGTGATTTTGCTTGACTTAAAATAGGTTAGTATTACATAAAGAGTGTAATACTATTGGTTTTTTGTGTTGTTAATGTGATGTGAAATGATTTTGTTTATGTGGCTTTGTTTTGAGCTTCGTGGTTCATGTGTACAACAAAGAGGATTTGGTTTTGTGTTCATTGTCGTACCATGAGACACATGCATTTGTTCGAATATTACGATACTTGATACAAGGTTGGTAATATATGATTGTTTGTTGTTTTGTTTGATTGTAATGTGGCTTGGTTGGAGTGGTTTTTAATGTTTGATTCATTTCGTAAATGAATATCCAACTTGCTATGTGCCTCAATCTCACTTTGGATTTGTTTTACTACTCATTCTTGAGATATTCATAATTGAAGGTCTCAAACTATCTTCGCATTTCTTTTATAGCAGGCCACACCCATTTTTAAGGTTACAATAATATTGGAAACTAGAGTGTAATAGAGTTAGTATTACATAAGTGTATTTTAAAATTAGCAGATAGGTAGAATATAAGGTTACAATAATATTACATAATATGGTATATCTATCTCGAAGGAAGTTTTGCTTAAAGCGATTTTGTGTCCCACTACATTTACTTATTGGGTGTTTTCACAAATCTCTAAAACTGTTTGAATTTTGTTGTCACGTGTTATGCGATTCCAATCTCGGTTAGAATGCATGCTTATGAGGCAAGCTGCATTGTTCACAGGGCGTAGAGTAATAGCTTCCATTGGAGATCAAGGAAAAGATTTTCTGCTGTTTTTGAGTTAATAATATCTATTCTATTGTGTCTTTGGTTTCTTGGTGGTGTAATTGGTGGCTTGTTGGGACTAGGAGGAGGAATCATTTTGGGTCCACTTTTTCTCGAGCTAGGAGTCCATCCTCAAGTGAGTTTCAAATTGAAGAAGGCAATACTTATTGTTACCAATGCTATTATTGATTGGATTCAATATCTCATGTGCAGTGTCCAGCGCCACAAAGAACGTTCTCCATGACTTTCTCCTCCGCATCTATATGCATTTGTGGAATACTACCTCTTTGAAACGCGCCAAACACCCACCCACATCACGTTGTGCCAAGTCCGACAATTTTGCCACACAACCAACGTTCCCGGGCATAGAAGGGACTCGAGTTTCCGACGGGACAACCCAGTACTTGTTGCCTCATGTGGCGCCCTTGCTAGACAAGAAACGCCATGATGACCCCAAGGAATTACGTTTTTTTTTCAAAAACATAACTCCATCCGAATCCCACATTTGCCATGTAGAGCACGCCACAGTGGCCTAGGAAGGCAACATTGTGGCGCCAGGAGGGAGCCCATGGCGCCATGCCATGCGCCTGGGGCATGGGCAGGCAGGGTGCTCCCCCCTATAGTAGCATAACGGACCAAAACCCTTCTACCCCCAGAGTCGACGTTTTTTCCGTGGAGACATAAGTCAGTTTTTTGCGTTTTTTGAGAGTTCTAGAACGAATTTTTTTCTTTGCTTTTGCAATATTGTAGAGGCTATTGAGAGGTACTTTCCAACCAAGTTTGGTAATTTTCCGACAACCGGTGTATTTATTATGAATTTTTAACCGTAAAACTTCATAAATTCACCATAAATCATAGAAATTGAATTTGAGCAACCAATTTTTTTGGGAGTCCATAATAACATATAGAAGATACACTCAAAAGGATTTTGCATTCTGAGATGAAAAAGTCCATATTTGAATTTTTTTCGGACCGCACAAATGCCTAGACAAATGCCTTCCTTCCTTATATTTTAATTTTTAATTAATTACTTACTTACTTTCTTTCGTTCGTTCGTTTGTTCGTTCTGTTCTGTTCTGTTCGTTCGTTCGTTCTTTTGATATATAAATATATATAGGGGGCAACGGGACGGGACGCGTTATGGAGACATGACGCCTGTGGCACGTGGCATGACGCTTGAGGCACGGGGCATGGCGCCGGGGGCCTGGGACATGTTTCATGGACGTGGCACAGCGCCTGTGGCATGGACGCATGGCGTCTACACGGGGAGCAACGGGACAGGACACGTCGTTCGTTCTGTTCTGTTCGTTCGTTCGTTCTTTTGATATATAAACTAGTATGTATCACCCGTGCCAGCACGGGTATACATCCTCTTTTTTTAATTTAATTTCTAATTATTATTTTGTTAAAATATTATGTATATGTATCGTCGATGTTTATGATTAGTAAAAAGATGAGTCTTATTTGATTATGGTTGAAATTTAATTAAATACAAATGTTAAATTTCTCTAAAACGTATATGCATTGCATTCACACCCCCTGATATATATATATATATATAAGTCGATCGATAGTAACGTAGATTTGATGTTATTTTTCTAATAATCACACAGAGCACCAACTCCATTCAGTTTGCCAGCTATATCTGCCAAGACACAACATAATTTAGAGATAATATGAACAATCAAATATCAAACTGAACATAAAGATTACACATATGCAATACAAATATCAAGATCCCCTCACAGGTAGGAATTGTCGCCTCAAATATAACTTTTCTTATCCCGAACAACTTAACTAACACTAAATTTTTTATTTATAATTTTACTAACTCAGGTGCATGTATATACTATCTTGTGGCATTTAATATGCAAAAGTGTAAATTTTCAAATAACTGTTAAAATAGACATTGTTATCCAATTTGTATCTGTTATTGCTACAATTTTGACTATTATATTTATATTATATAATTATGAACTTTTTTGTCTAATATTGAAGTCTATGGAATTTTGTAACAAAAAAAAAAGTCTATCGAATTTTGAAAATTGTGACTTATTACACATTAATTACCATCCATTTCAATTGTTTAAACAATATACTAATTAATTACCAAAATCTATGAATTGAGTGATTCATTTCAAATGAAAATGCTGTTAGAGGCCATTTAGAGGCTAAAGGATGCTTCGATAGTTTAAAATATAATGTAAGGAGAAATTTATATGCTTATAATTTGTCTTAGACTTAGAGTTTTACGTAATTATGTGTCGTACTCTAATAGTGACTTGTTAAGTTAAACTTGGTGTAATTCTTTGGGGTTTTTTAAGTAAAAAAACTGAAAATCCAATTGTTTAAATATCACTATAATTTCAAAGAAGAAACCAAATAATGTTCTAGACTACCTAAGAAATCAAATATAATAATTATTTATTTGCACACAAGGCTTTTTCATAGTGGCCATCCAAGTCCCGACCGATCCATATGTGTGTGTGTGTTTTGATAAGAGAGAGAGAGTGTATATATATATATATAGATATATATCACGGAGACTTATATAGTAGCTCAACACTTTATATTCATATATATCTTCCCTCTTCATCATCATGTTGTTGTAAGGAAAAATATAGAATGAGGATAGAAATTACTGAGATGTTGTTTAAGTCAGAGTGTACAACAAATTAAATATGAGTATATTTATAGAGTTATAGTTCGAGTCATCAAATTTGCAAGCATGAGTGTGTTTCATAATAGCAAATGTCATTTTCATTTGGGAAGCTTTGGAAGTTTAGGTTGGTGTCATCAAAGACTAATTTAATTAAAAGAATGAGCCTTTTGAACTAAAGACATGCATAAATATAAAGGGTAAATATGTATCATTAGAAAGTAATTAGATGATGCAGGGCAGGTGGTGGAAATAAGTAATTAGAATATCTCCATGTTTGAGTAGCTAAAATGAAAGCTAACAATTTACAATTTACAAAATAAAAACATGTTTTGATTGTTCTTTTATCAATTCATTCCCTATTCGCATATATAGCTCTTCTTGAAGTGCTATGAAACAATCATCTAATATTCAAAATGTTTGATAGGCCCCGTACGTCAGACATCATATATCTATTGAACATTTTGAAAATCAATAACTTCAAGTGGTTGACCACTTATTATAAATCTAGCAAGAGCAACATCAGAAGGGGAAAAAACAGTGACATAAGAAGGAAAACAAAGCTTCTCATCATAACATAAGTTTGTATTGTACTTTATGATAACACTTGGATTATACTTTTAATGTTCCCAACTCAAGAGGTAAGATAAATAATATAACATAACCACAATGACATAAAGCATAAAATAATTAAGTAAAAAAAGTACTGCATGTGGATCTTCGCCAAAGCAGTTTAGCAATTAGCTGCAGAAAGAAGATGGAAAAACTTTTATGATTTCCGAACAATTATTGAATAATGATGATGATGCGAATGAACAATTTGTAATATTTGAACAAATATGGTGTTCCTGGGTGTATCAGCAATTACAAGAACTGCCAACAGCAATTGGGCCGTCGGCCCAGCCCAACGTAACCAGCCCAAACACGCTACTTGGACCGCAATTCTCGCGAGCCGACCGAAAACTTCGCTAACGGTCGGGACTCTACAGTATATATATGCCATTCGCACATGGCATCAGGTACGTTCTCTTACCTTGTGCTATCTCGCTGCGGCGACCACTCACTTGATCGTCGGAGTGTCATTGCGTAGTACCCGAGGTGCTCGGCGTGAAGCGGGACCGGTCCTTCCCATATTCAACGGCCGCCCGATCGGCAGGACAACAACAACTTCAACACTTCATTGGTCAAGGTACGATCAATTGGCGACCACAGTGGGAAGCCCGAGCGCTATCCTACTCCATTCATGGCTCCACGCGACCGGCCCCAGACGCAGGCCTCATCTCGGCTTAACCCCTCCGGCAACATCCTCAACGGCAAACCCCGGGGCGTAGCGATAACGATTCATGAATCTCAAGGGAATCGCGACAAGAATCATGTGACCGGGTCCACCACCCCAAGCGCTATTACTCAAAGAACTCCTCTACCCCATGTAGAGTTTTTGCCTTCCGTGGGAATCGAACCTCGTACCTCATGTACATTTCCCTCGCATTCCCACTACCAATTGAGCTACTAGCTCAATTGGTATTTTATTATAATGACTGGGTCCACCACCCGGTAGCTATTACTCAAAGAACTCCTCTACCCCATGTAGAGTTTTTGCCTTCAGTGGGAATGAACCTCGTACCTCGTGTACATTTCCTCGCATTCCCACTACCAATTGAGCTAGTAGCTCAATTGGTAGTGGGAATGCGAGGAAATGTACATGAGGTACGAGGTTCGATTCCCACCTAAGGCAAAAACTCTACATGGGTGTAGAGGAGTTCTTTGAGTAATAGCGCTGGGTGGTGGACCTGTGTCGTTACAAGAACCCTGTGCGGTCGCAGACCGATCTTGGAGCAGTACAACCGCACGCTCCACCCCAACTACGCGCTCGAGTTGATGGAGGCGAGGCATTGAAGAGCCATTGCACTCGGCCGTTCTGCAGATCCTTCAAAGAAAGAACCGGTCATTGCGGCGGATCGTGGCGAGTGATCTCTCGCTACGAAAGAGGGTCGATTCGAGCGCGCCGCGTGCGGAAGACGGAGAACCTTCGCTCGGCCGACGACCCACGGCGCACACCGCTCCCCTCCTCGAAGGAGCCTTTCTCGCCGAGAGAGCACCACCCACCAGTCTCCGGCGCGACGAACAAGGGCGCGTAGGTCGCCCCCAAGCAGGAACGTGCGCAGACGCCGTTCATTATCTTATGATGAATATGAGGACTCTAGCTACCATCCCCGATACCGGTCGCTCGCCTACCAGGTACTCCTCCAATGAGTCGTCCGGTTCACGTCGGTCGAGAAGCAGGTCCTGGGATTCTCGTGAAGAGTTGGAAGATTATCGGGATGGAAGAATAAGGGACGTATCGCAGCGGCCAAGAAGAGGTCAAAGCAAGCGACCCAGAAGGCCTCCTCAACCTCCGCCATTTGGCCCATCCGGAGAATTCTATGGAATGTCGGGCAATGAGGCATGCCTCGCTATGCAACCCTTCGGGTCGAACGACATTCAGAACGGTCACGGCCCATTTACTAGAGAAATCAGCGTTACAAGATTCCAAGAGACCGAGAAAGCCACCTAATCGAATAAGTTTGTGGTCGTGGCGACCCGGATAAGCATCTCTCGGTACTTTAATAATTATTGCGATTCTGAGAGAATTGGGCTCGACCATGAAGTGCATTTGTTCCCTCGATCTTTGACGGTAGGGCATTAGAATGGTGGGAGACACTTCGCCCAATACTATCTCCTCATGGCAAGACTTGATCGTAATCTTCTTATCTCACTATACGGCCAACCACTGCCAATATCGATATGAAGAACACTTGGACACGATTGTTCTAGGCGATAATGAGACGCTGAGACAGTACATCGACCGGTTCAATACCGAGGCCGAGTCTGTTCGTGACTTGTCAGATAAAGACAAATTGAAGTATCTAAAGCGTGGTATTCGGCCGGACCACAGGTTCGTAGAGGAATTCACGTTGAACCATTATCAAGATCTTAGCTTCTTCCTAACAAGGGCCAACGTTCATATGGCGTATGAAGAAACTTTAGCCGCAAGAAAGGCCGCCCGTGCCCGACCAAAAGAAGAGCAAGACAGACCGGCTAAAGGTCGTGAAGGTCGCCGAGACAACCGGCCTGATTTCAGAGACAAGAAGTTTGATCATCACACTCGTCTCAACACCTCTATTGCACAAATCTACAGTGAGTGCCAGAACAATGAGTTTGTGGGTGTAAAGCGGCCCGATCCACTCGTGCTCAAGAAAGGGGCACGACCGACCAAAAGGTACTGCCGTTACCACAAAAGCAAGGGTCATGACACTAATGACTGTATGGCCCTCAAAGACGATATTGAAGAACTCATTCAGAAAGGCAAGTTGGGCAAGTATGTGAGGTCGGAGGAAGACGACCGACCTCAAGAGAAGACGAAGGAGAATGATCAAGACAGAGGAAAGGGCGCTCTAGCCATAGCGAGCGCCCAAGACAAAGACCGATCTGAAGATCGTGACACTCGGCAATCCAAAGGCCGTAATGTTGCGATGGTAATTCATGGGGGAAATCCGTTGGATCGTAAGGAGTCCAACAAAGCTATGAAAAGAAAGTGGGACGAGCTCCTAATGGTTGCCTCAACGTCTGCAGAACGACCGGTCTCGAATAGACCGCCCATTTCTTTTGGGGACGAAGACCTGCTCGACGGCAGGCCGAACAGTTATGTTCCATTGGTGGTCAGAGCAGTTATGGCCAACACAGAAGTTCAAAGAATTCTAGTCGACCAGGGTAGCTCGGCCGACATCATGTTTGAAGATTTGATTGACAAGATAAAGGTTGATCGGAGCGAGATAATTCCCCAGGCCGAGCCTACTCCCCTAACGGGCTTCAATGGAGCGATCACCTACCCATTGGGAACGATCGAACTCATGGTCACATTTGGTGACGACACTGGAGAGAGCACTTTGTACAGGACGGTCCGGACGACGTTCCTCGTACTCCCCATCAAATCATGCTATCAGTGTATCATTGGTAGGCCGACCTTGGGCAAGCTAGAGGCCGTGGCATCGACGGTGCATTTGAAAATGAAATTTTACAGCAGAGACGACCAGGTGGTTACCCTGGCGGCCGACCTAGAGGCGGCTAGGCGAAGCCACTACTTATATCAAGAAATTTGTGATGAGGTAGATCGTGGCCCAAATTCTCAAAGCACTGGTGAAGGTCACCAGGTCAATCTCGCTGATTTGGATGCTCGTTATGATCCGGATAGCGAACAGAGGATAATGACGATGACTTAGCCCGAGAGCAAAGAACAAAGTTGAAAAGACCAGAACCTCATGGGGAATTGGAAGATGTGCAGTTGGGAGATGACCCAACAAAGACAGTTAAGCTCGGCAGCGACCTACCGGAGCAAGTGAAGCAAGACCTTGTGCAATGTTTAAAAGATTATGCTGACCTGTTCGCATGGCAGGCATCAGATATGCCCGGTATTCCCGTTGAAGTTGTAACGCCCCAAAATAATTAAGTAGTTATTAAATTAAATTACTTAGGTGTTTCATGGAGTAGTTATAATAAAACAATAGGATGGTGTTTTAATTAAAAAGAAAAGGGAGAAGTATCAATAATTCCGGGGTGGTAAGTATCGACCCAAGAGCCCAAGCCCAATGACTTAGGCTCCTAGGGTTGGTGCAATTCGCACCAATTGAGAAAAGAAAGAAAGAAAACGAAAGAAGGGAGAAAGGAGAAGGGAAATCGGCGCTAGGGAGAAGAGGAAGGAGAGAGAGAACCGTGAACCAAGCCCTAGGTGTGATCGTGAGAAGGAGAGGAGAAGTGTTGAATTGCGTGGATTGTTGGGGTTTTGTAGGTGACTTGTGGAAATCTTCCATTTTCGTGAAAACCTAAGGTAAGGGAGTCTCACTCTATAATAGAGAGTATAATAGGTTGTATGTAGATCGTAGGATCTCTTTTTAGTGTTATGTGAGGATTGAATGTGAGTATTGAATGATTTGTTGTTGATTGGATCGATTTCCTATGTTAGAGTTAGGGTTTTATGCTTTGAATGGTGTTTTGACGTGTTGTTGACATGTATGTGTGATTGATTGTTGATGAACTTTGATGTCGTTGATGGATTCGATGTTGTTTGATGATTTTCGAGGTTGGTTGATAATTTTGAGGATGTTTGATGATTTCATGATGTTGTTAATGATGCGTGAGAATGAAAATGTTTGTGAAAATAAATTTTGACATTGTCTTTATAAGAGGGAAATCGATTGATGGCTTGTTAAAACTTAGTTTGAAAATCGATTTTTAGCTCTAAATACAAGTCAATAATCGATTCCTTGCTTTTCAAAATGAGATGGTAATCGATTGCTTGCTTCTTAGAAATCGATTCATTGCTTTCAAATACAAGAAGGAAATCGATTCCTTGCTTCCAAAAACAAGATAGAAATCGATTCCTTGCTTCCAAAAACAAGATAGAAATCGATTCCTTGCTTCCAAAAACAAGATAGAAATCGATTCCTTGCTTCCAAAAACAAGATAGAAATCGATTCATTGCTTTCAAAAACAAGAAGGAAATCGATTCCTTGCTTTCACAAACAAGAGGAAAATCGATTTCTTTCCTTAAAAGAAAATAAGACCAAAAATTGATGTTTTCAAACAACTTCTTTCCAAACATGCTATTTTGGTCCGTTATGTGTTGTGTTGGTCCTTGAGAAATGATTTGGTCCTTGAGAAATGTTTTGATCCTTGAAGAAATGTTTTGATCCTTTGAGAAATGTTTTGGTCCTTGAGAAATGATTTGGTCCTTGAGAAATGTTTTGATCCTTGAAGAAATGTTTTGATCCTTTGAGAAATGTTTTGGTCCTTGAGAAATGATTTGGTCCTTGAGAAATGTTTGATCCTTTGAGAAATGTTTGGTCCTTTGAGAAATGTTTTGGTCCCTAAGTGCTAGTTTGGTCCTAAATGGTGTCTTAGGTCCTTGTGTGAGGTTCTAGTCCTTTAACTGTGGATAATACTCGGGACATGATTGAGGTGAGGTAGTAAATGTTGTGATTGATGATGCCATGGGGGCATAAGCCATGGGGGCTAAAACGAGGTAGTAAAGGTTGTGATTGTTGATGCCATGGGGGCATGAGCCATGGGGGCTAAAAACTAAAATTGACGAGTAATGGGAAATGATGTTAATGATGTATGATGGTGTTATGGCATGTTCATGGAGTCTCATGCATACATTGGCTCTTGGTCGTAGAGTTTATAATATGATTTGTGAAGTTCGAGGCGCCTGGGGCCTTATAAAATGATTGTGAAGTTCGAGGCGGCGGGGCCTTATAAAATGATTGTGAAGCTCGAGGCGCGGGGCCTTATAAAGTGATTGTGGCTTCGAGGCGGCGGTGGGCCAATGGTACCACATGCATGCCGACATTGCATACATTCCCATTAGTGCATGAATATTGTTGATTGATGATTGGTGTGTTTGAGTATGTCGTAAACTATGTCTATATACCGCTTATTATCCCTTCTATTATATAGTTCGAGACTCACCTTTCGTTGTTGTTTACCACAGTAACGATGAGTGAAGGACTTGGTTCCTTCGTTTCCTGGGGTCGGTCGCTCGATACGTAACACCTAGGGATGGGTTTAGCTTCTAGATGTTGAGCTTGTTCATTGTTGTAATCGTTTTTAATTATGATATATTTAGGTGTTGATTGACGAGACCGTTGTTTGTCTCCTAGATTTGTCTCTATTTTTCCATTGCGTAGAGCATGATGATTATTTCTGGGGCATGGAACCATTGAATGAAAGTTTTGAGAAAATCCCATTCTTTTTATGGTGTTGCGTATTGTTTGATGTATTACAAAGATTGTGTTATGTTTATCTTGTAGTTTTGAGATGATTCAAATGTAGCACTTCATTCAAGAATAAATTTTTCAACTCGATTTTTATTACAAATCACGGGTAGAAATGGGGTGTTACATTAGTGGTATCGAGCAATGGTCGGTCCTTCCGACCAAGTTGTCGAAGTCGTCGTGTCGATCGGCAATGAGTGTTGCCGTCTAGTTCTAACCAATGGTTGTGTGGTAGTGATGTTCCTGCAGTAAAAAGTGACCGAGACCGCTTATGGTAAGAGAACTAGTGGGGAGATACCCGCTTTGGTAATGTGTCTTTAGATCGTTTTCCGATGCGTGAACCATGTCTCTCGTTGTTTTGTTCAAAATCTTCTTGTCGTATGAACCTTGAAATTGAATTGAGATACGATGCATGGGATGTTCTAGCCTTAATTGAATGTTGAGTTGTATGTGGTGATTGAATTGTGTGTTTAGATGATAAACGAAATTGAAAATAAATTGAGAGGATGCTATGTGTAGTGACTAAAAATCGTATGTTTATTCTTTGTTTTGAAAAGAATAAAATGCCATTGCTTTTGTCAATTTAAAATGTCATTGTTTGCCAACCAAATGAGTTGTCAGATTACGCTTTATTTTTGTAGAATGAGTTGTTGTTTTATGAAATAAGTGTAGTGCGGTTTTGTGAAGATGAAGTGCTGTTTTTATAAGTTAGGGTGCTTGTCGCCGTTTTAATTGAGGTATGAGCTGCTGCATTTTTTTAAAAAAAAAAAAATAATTATACGGCCGTTTTACAAAAATGAAGCGCTATTTTTATCTTTGAAAGAGGTGCTGTTTTCCTCTGCTTATCATTGCTTTGGCGCCATCGCTTGTTGTAGCGTGTTATGGCCGCTGTTTTACTGCTGTTTACTTATAATTAAAATACCGTTCTATTCAATTTTAATGTGATGTTTCCCCATTTGAAATGTGGTATTTTCTAAAAGAAAAGAGTGTATTTTCTAAAATATAAAGTGATGATTAAATTGAATCGAACTGAATTGATAATGGTTCGTAGAGTTGATAATTGGATTTGATGCTTTCAAAGAAATCAAGGTTACAATTCTATTTAAAATAAATGGTGTGCTATTTGACAGTGTTTCAAGTCAGCTGTTCTATTTTTTTAAAGTGACTAGTGTGTTGTATTATATTGTTCAAAGTTGCTGTCTTTGTTTTTTTGAGTAAGAGGGGTCGTTTTTATGTTGTAAGGGTGTTGTTTTGAAGTTGTATGCGAGTTAAAATGCGATGTTTTCAAAAACGAAAAGGGATGTCATATAACTTAAGACGAGATGCTTTCTACAATTAAATTGTGATGTTTTCCACTCTTTAAAGGTGATGTTTTCTAAGCCTCAAAACGAGATGTTTCTCTAAACTAAACGTGATGTCTTCCAAATTAAATGTGAGGTTTCTAAGGTTAAGTGATAACGCAATGGGTTGAGACGTTTTGAAAGGAAATTAATGTTTTGAAAGCATGTAACCTATGCATCCCCACGGGTGTATAGGCGCCAAATTCTAATTGTGCGTAAAGTGGTACATTTCGCTTCAAATAAGAATGTGTTGTTTTTCTACAATCTAACGCGGCCGCTTTCTCAATAACTTGAAGTGTCGAGTTCTTAAAATTAAAACGATGTTTGTACTCGTGTTTTAATTTTATTTGACAATGGGTAATTGATCAAAGTTGTAGTGTTAAGTACTTTATCTTCCCTTCTACGAAGCTAGGTAGAATGCGCCTCACTTACTTCTTTATTAACCCAAAGAAAAAGATTTTTGAGTCGCTTTTGAGCTATACGTCATAAAATGGATAGGCTCCTTATTAGCTTGTTATTCTATGGAACCAAAACCTATAGGTATCATCATTTGACCATGTTGGATTGATTGGTGAGTTCGTTACATTTGAAAATTGGTTTTATGAAAGAATTTTTCCGTTGGCTCTCATTTTGGGTGGTATTTCTAATTCTATTGAAGTTGTGAAGTGTATAGGTCCTATGATGGTGTATCCTTCTAGTTTTCAATTAGACGATAGTAAAGAATTGTTCCACACTCTTGATGTTGCACACTTGAACACTTTGATTTCCTTCTCGAGTATGACCGCTTGGTGTTAAGTGTTTGGAGTCCGTTTCTCTTTGCCTTTGTAATCTATTCGAGTCTAGTTACTCCTCTTTTCACATGTTTAAATAAATGTAAATGTTTAGTGTTTGATTGGTGGAATTATGTTTCATTGAAATTTAGGAAATATGACTTGTAGAGGTGACTAGAATAATGCATGCTTAAACTAATTGTGAACTCTAATTGTCTACAACTCGATTTTATTGTCTCGATTTTGGTTGTTACTTCCTTAATTGTGTTACGTGGTTTTGTAAGTTGAAAATGAACCTGAGTTATGAGATTGTTTGTGAACCCCTAATAAACAAATTTTACGATTGGATACAATATTGGTATCAAACTTATTTTTAATAAACGAATTCCTATTAGATTATTTCGCAGATTGTGCCAATTGTGTTGTGTGGTTTAATGAGCTAAATATGGAATACATGTTAAGGATAGAATGCATGTTGGTATCATTGTAGATATTGTTCTTACACATTTGCTTTTATGGAACTCCCAAGTTAATGATGTTAATTGAGTACCCTATGTGACATGCTTTGGTATGATCTTCATGTGTGATTAAATATTATTATTTTTGTAGAGATCGTTTAAATTGAATTGTTTTGGTGTGTTTGTCGTGTCTCAAACTTGAAATATGAATATAAAATAATGCCGTTGCCTTGAGGAATGAGTAAAAGAGCCAACAAGTAGTGTAACATTTTGTGTGCGTAAATATTGTATGCCACATTAAAAGGGAATGCAATGGGATTAGAGTTAGTAATTAACCTTATGTTAATATTTTGATGCTTTACTATTTGAATAAGAAATGATTACTATTGACGAATTTAAGAGTATAAAGAATTATTTGGATTCGAATAACTAAATGTGCGGGTAAACCATGTGTGTGTCCTTGTCACTATCTTCTTTATAATATGTGATGTATGACTATGCTTTGATATCATTGTGATGAGCTACCTAGCCTGTGACAAGTGAGGATGGTGCGATTTGATGTTTTGACCGCACTATGATTGTGGTTGGGATGTGTGGTTGTGCGTGTTGTCATGTGGTATTCTAGAGTCGAAATTATATCTAGCCTGTGAGAGGCTGATATAATACCTTTCAGTTTGAGTTGTATCTAGCCTGTGAGAGGCTGATACAATATTTTCAGTTTGAGTTGTATCTAGCCTGTGGGAGGCTGATACAACGTCTTCAGTTTGAGTTGTACCTAGCCTGTGAGAGGCTGATACAATATCGTTGAGTCCGAGTCTTGTTTTGTGTGTTGTGTTCTCAGTGTCCCTTGTCGATCTTCGACAGGACCTTGTGGTGAATCTTACTTGCTGCCGTTGAATAGGTTAGATGTAATCTCGGGTATGAACTGGTTAGAGCATAACCATGTCCATGATTAATTGTCGCAGTAAGTCGGTGGGTTTTGGAGGTGACGAGTCTGGTTATTATTTCTGGAGTTACCTGGCTGAAATAAGTAGGAGGGACGACCGCCCAATCACTTACCGCCGGTAATCGAGGAAATAACGATCAGCAATGTGGATAGTGCTAGTTGTCTAGGTGGTTGTAGTTTGTGAGTGGGGGTGTTTAGTCTGTTTGCCAAGTATGCGATAGACTTTGGAGGAGGACGGTTAGAGATGAAGAAGAGATTTGGTAGTGTTTCTGGGGTTTGACTAGATTTTCGAGGGCGAAAATGTTCTAAGTGGGGGAGAGTTGTAACGCCCCAAAATAATTAAGTAGTTATTAAATTAAATTACTTAGGTGTTTCATGGAGTAGTTATAATAAAACAATAGGATGGTGTTTTAATTAAAAGAAAAGTGGAGAAGTATCAATAATTCCGGGTGGTAAGTATCGACCAAGAGCCCAAGCCCAATGACTTAGGCTCCTAGGGTTGGTGCATTCGCACCAATTGAGAAAAGAAAGAAAGAAAACGAAGAAGGGGGAGAAAGGAGAAGGGAAATCGGCGCTAGGGAGAAGAGGAAGGAGAGAGAGAACCGTGAACCAAGCCCTAGGTGTGATCGTGAGAAGGAGAGGAGAAGTGTTGAATTGCGTGGATTGTTGGGGTTTTGTAGGTGACTTGTGGAAATCTTCCATTTTCGTGAAAACCTAAGGTAAAGGAGTCTCACTCTATAATAGAGAGTATAATAGGTTGTATGTAGATCGTAGGATCTCTTTTTAGTGTTATGTGAGGATTGAATGTGAGTATTGAATGATTTGTTGTTGATTGGATCGATTTCCTATGTTAGAGTTAGGGTTTTATGCTTTGAATGGTGTTTTGACGTGTTGTTGACATGTATGTGTGATTGATTGTTGATGAACTTTGATCTTTGTTGATGGATTCGATGTTGTTTGATGATTTCGAGGTTGGTTGATAATTTTGAGGATGTTTGATGATTTTCGATGATGTTGTTAATGATGACGTGAGAATGAAAATGTTTGTGAAAATAAATTTTGACATTGTCTTTATAAGAGGGAAATCGATTGATGGCTTGTTAAAACTTAGTTTGAAAATCGATTTTTAGCTCTAAATACAAGTCAATAATCGATTCCTTGCTTTTCAAAATGAGATGGTAATCGATTGCTTGCTTCTTAGAAATCGATTCATTGCTTTCAAATACAAGAAGGAAATCGATTCCTTGCTTCCAAAAACAAGATAGAAATCGATTCCTTGCTTCCAAAAACAAGATAGAAATCGATTCCTTGCTTCCAAAAACAAGATAGAAATCGATTCCTTGCTTCCAAAAACAAGATAGAAATCGATTCATTGCTTTCAAAAACAAGAAGGAAATCGATTCCTTGCTTTCACAAACAAGAGGAAAATCGATTTCTTTCCTTAAAAGAAAATAAGACCAAAATTGATCTGTTTTCAAACAACTTCTTTCCAAACATGCTATTTTGGTCCGTTATGTGTTGTGTTGGTCCTTGAGAAATGATTTGGTCCTTGAGAAATGTTTTGATCCTTGAAGAAATGTTTTGATCCTTTGAGAAATGTTTTGGTCCTTGAGAAATGATTTGGTCCTTGAGAAATGTTTTGATCCTTGAAGAAATGTTTTGATCCTTTGAGAAATGTTTTGGTCCTTGAGAAATGATTTGGTCCTTGAGAAATGTTTGATCCTTTGAGAAATGTTTGGTCCTTTGAGAAATGTTTTGGTCCCTAAGTGCTAGTTTGGTCCTAAATGGTGTCTTAGGTCCTTGTGTGAGGTTCTAGTCCTTTAACCGTGGATAATACTCGGGACATGATTGAGGTGAGGTAGTAAATGTTGTGATTGATGATGCCATGGGGGCATAAGCCATGGGGCTAAAACGAGGTAGTAAAGGTTGTGATTGTTGATGCCATGGGGCATGAGCCATGGGGGCTAAAAACTAAAATTGACGAGTAATGGGAAATGATGTTAATGATGTATGATGGTGTTATGGCATGTTCATGGAGTCTCATGCATACATTGGCTGCGATCGTAGAGTTTATAATATGATTTGTGAAGTTCTGAGGCGGCCGGGGCCTTATAAAATGATTGTGAAGTTCGAGGCGGCCGGGGCCTTATAAAATGATTGTGAAGTTCGAGGCGGCCGGGGCCTTATAAAGTGATTGTGAAGTTCGAGGGCGGCGGTGGGCCAATGGTACCACATGCATGTCGACATTGCATACATTCCCATTAGTGCATGAATATTGTTGATTGATGATTGGTGTGTTTGAGTATGTTTGTAAACTATGTCTATATATCGCTTATTATCCCTTCTATTATATAGTTCGAGACTCACCCTTCTCGTTGTTGTTTACCACAGGTGTAACGATGAGTGAAGGACTTGGTTCCTTCGTTTCCTGGCCTGGTCGCCCGACACGTAACACCTAGGGGATGGGTTTAGCTTCTAGATGTTGAGCTTGTTCATTGTTGTACTTCGTTTTTAATTATGATATATTTAGGTGTTGATTGACGAGACCGTTGTTTGTCTCCCTAGATTTGTCTCTATTTTTCCATTGCAGAGAGCATGATGATTATTTCCGGGGCATGGAACCATTGAATGAAAGTTTTGAGAAAATCCCATTCTTTTTATGGTGTTGCGTATTGTTTGATGTATTACAAAGATTGTGTTATGTTTAATTGTAGTTTTGAGATGATTCAAATGTAGCACTTCATTCGAAGAATAAATTTTTCAACTCGATTTTTATTACAAATCGTAGGGTAGAAATGGGTGTTATTCTGTGGTCGCTTGTCACCAACTCTCGGTCGATGAAGCCGTTAGACCGGCCGCCCAAAGAAGACGAACTCGAGTGAGGAAAATCTCAAGCATTTGCAAAGGCCGTTGAGGACCTCGTGAAAGGCCGACTTCATCGAAGAGATCAATTACAAGACACGGATATCCAATGTCGTGTTGGTTAAAAAGAAGAATGACAAGTGGAGAATGTGTGTAGATTACACCGACACGAATAAGGCATGGGAAGGATGCCTTCCAGGCCCAACATTGACAAATTGGTCGATGGTGCCTCGGGTTACAAATTATTGTCTTTTTGGACGCTTATTCAGGATACAATCGACACGATGTATCCACCCGATCGACACAAGACGGCCCTTCATGACAGATCGAGGCAATTTTCAATACAAGGTGATGCCTTTCGGCCTAAAAGAACAGGCGACTTACGGCGAATGATGAATAAGATTTTCAAGAGGCGATCGGTCGAATATCCGAGGTGTACTTGGACGATATGATCATCAAAAGTGGGGCCGATCCAGATCATGTGAACGACCTGAGGTAAATCTTCGAAGAAGCTAGGAAAAATTCACTCAGACTGAATCCAGAGAAGTGTACCTTTGGGGTGAGGGCCGGCAGATTTTTGGGCTTTCACCTAACTGAAAGAGGGATAGAAGCAAATCCTGAGAAGTGTAGGGCGGTCGCCGACATGAGGCCGCCCAGCACCAAAAAAGAAATCCAACAGCTGAACGGGATGGTAGCTGCCCTATCCAGATTCATACCAAAAGCGGCCTGCAAGTCGCTTCCACTGTTCAGACTCCTGAAGAAAGATATAGATTTTGAGTGGACCGACCAATGCCAACGAGCATTGGAGGAATTGAAAGAAGCTTTGACTAACCCACCAATTATGACCAAGCCGCATTCCGGGGTAAAAGCAGATTTATATATGGCAATAATGTAAGAAGTTTTGAGTGTTGTGTTAGTCAGGGAAAGCGACCTAAAGCAAAATCCGGTCTATTTCATCGATAGCGTATCGCAAGCGGCCCGAGTGAGGTATCGAAAATAGAAAAATTTGCCCTTGCACTTCTAGTGGTCGCTCAAGATTAAGACCCTACTTTGTGGCCCACCAGTCGTGGTAAGGACCGATCACCAATCGAGCAAGTCCTCCATCGCCCGGACTGGCGGGGACGAATGATAAAGTGGGCAAGTGGAGCTCGGTGAGTTTGGGATTAAGTTTGAATCCGGATCGCCGCGCAAAAGCAGTGCCGCCGACTTTATACCGAGATGACTCGATCCCGGAGGATCAAGCTCGGGCGACCGGATCTTGCACGTAGATGGGTCGCCCAATAGCAAAGGAAGTGGAGCAGCCTAATATTAGAAAATTCAGAGGGCCTTGCCGTGGAGGTTTCATTGACTTTTGCGTTCCACACATCAAACAACCGGCCGAGTATGAGGCGTGCATATTGGCCCCTGCACTCGCTAGGGATTTTAATGTCGACGGGTTGAACTCAAATCGAGACTCACTTACTTGTTGTCTCGCAGATCAAAGATTTATACGATGCCAAGGATGACGTCTTTGAAGAGTTATCCGCCGAGTAAGAGAGTCGCTCAAGCGATTCGATCGAGCGAAGTGGTACATGTACTCGGACCGAAAACGCTCGAGCGGATATTCTATCAAAACTTGCAAGTACCAAAACTCCGAAATCACGTAAGTTTGATTCAGAGACCCTAAATCGACCGAGTGTGTCGACCAAGCCAAGCGACCGCGTCCGTTCTTTGTGTCCATCCAGATTTGATTGGATCGCCCTATTCTAAGGTACATCGTTGAAGGGAAGAACCGAGCGACGTATAGCGAAATTGGTCACCTCGTGGCGACCAAGTATTCGATAATAGAAGGGAAATTATACGTAAGAGGATTCTCGTCCCCATTGTTAAAATGTCTTACGTCGGTCGGCCGACCATGTGTTGAGAGATATTCATGAAGGTGTTTGTGGTAGCCACCAAGGTGCACGCCCATAGCTAAGAAAGCTCGGGGCCGCTATTCTTGGCCGACCATGGACGAGATGCTAAGAAGCTCGTTCGTAAATGCAAAAATGTCAAGTACATGCCGATGTCCACATTGCACCTTCTTGAGTTACAAAGTCTTGTCTCACCTTGGCCGTCACCTGGTGGGGCATGGATCTGCTAGGCCCGTTTCCACCGCTCCGAGGCGGTTCAAGTTCTTGATCGTGGCGATGAGACTATTTTATGAAATGGATCGAGGCCGAGCCTCTTGCAACTATCACATCGGGCGAAAGTGAGCAAATTCTTGATCGGTGTGTGTTAGCCCGTTTTGGTGTCCCGCAGCAATTGATAATCGACAACGGAACCCGGTTCGCAGACAAAAAGGTTCGAGGAGATGTTGGCCGACTTTAGGGGTTAAAAGCGTTTTACCTCGGTCGAGCACCCACGCACAAATGGCAAGTCAAGCGCCAACAGAGTTATCCTCCGTGGCTTTGAAACGAAGACTCGATGAAGCAAAAGGGAACTAGGTCGAAGAGCTGCTGTCCGTTCTTTGGGCGTATAAGACGACCCCTCATTCATCATCGGAGTCGCCCCTTCGAGCTTGTGTATGGAACCGATCTTTGTCATACCCATAGAAATGGGCGAACCGAATTGGAGAACTTCAAATCCCCTACGAGAATTGACAAACGACCGAGCTATAAGAGAAGAATTGGACTCGATTGAAGAACTTCGCGCACCAAGCGCCGCTAGAGAACAATTGATCAAGCGGAAGGTCGCAGCTAGATACAACACTCGCGTGCAAAGAGAGACTTCACGGTCGGTCAACTCGTCCTAAGGCGTGCGGGCGTAGGGAAACAAGAATGCACGCCAAGGAAACTTGCACCAAATTGGGAAGGTCCATATCGAGTCATTAAGAAGACCGGAAAGGGTGTAACGGCTGGGTAGCTCAATTGGTAGTGGGAATGCGAGGGAAATGTACAAGAGGTACGAGGTTCGATTCCCACGGAAGGCAAAAATTCTACTGGGGGTAGAAGTTCTTTGAGTAATAGCGTGGGGTGGTGGACCCAGTCGTTACAAAGGGGCATACGAGTGGAAACCATGGAAGGGGCGACTATCCCCCGAACATGGAACGCAGAAAAACTTAGAAGATATTATGTCTAAATGTAATGAACGACCGACCGATTATTAATGAAAGACAGTGCGCGCTCTTTTCCCAATCGGGTTTTTCAGAGGCATGACCTTTGAAAAATTGTTATTATTTACTTTCTCGCAAAGAATGTATGCCCGGTCGCTCAAGCATGCTCATGGCAAATGAGCGATCGAAGATTTATCAAACTTAAACAGATCGTCGAAACGATCTACCTCGAAAGTGCCATCGAAATGGCCCAAGGGTTAAATAACCCGCAAACTTCGGTCGTCGAACGATGCGAGCGTGTGCCACCGAGCCGACACAAACAACGGTCACCGAAGTTGATTTCGAGCAGCGCCATCGAAAATGGCCCACGGGTTAAGTAATAACCCATCATAATAGGCCGTCGAAACGACCTACCTCGAGAGATCATCGAAATGGTCCCAACCGATGCCATCGAAATGGCCCAATCGAGTGCCATCGAAATGGCCCAATCGAAGGTCGCCGAAGTGACCGGGTACCCGTTGGGTTACTCTAACTTATATTTAACGAGTGCTTTGAAATGGCACAAAACGGTCGCCGAGCGGCATAAAAGTTCAAAACTTAGAAACAAATAAACATGCAAGATGGGTAGACGTAACGATGCGAATTCAAGTAAAGCGAAATAAAAGACAAGTTAAAATGTCATTACGAAAACGTAAACGCCGGTCGAAACCGAAGCGCTCGAATATCTCATCGCTCAAGGCGCAGATAAATTGTTGTGCCCGAAGGCAAGTTAAGCTATTACAAAATTTACTCCGCTCAAAGTGCTTTAGAAGAGAACAGTAGAGTCGGGCGAACAACGTTACCACGTTCGTCGCGTTCCTCGGGCAGCATGATCTTGTTGTTCTCAACATAGTGGTGGTCAGTATCAACTTTTCATCAAAATTGATGTTCAAATCCGCGTTCAATACCCAGACTGACCGAGAGCATTGTAGAAGCGCTCGATCGGCGCATTCGGGCATGCTCGGCTATTGTTCGAATTTGAGCCTCGGCTCGGCCTTCTCGGTACTCCCACCCCGCCTTCTCCTTCTCCAGACTTCAAGGTCGATCTTCCGATTTGCGACTTGACCGGCAAGCTCCTTGTTCCTCTTGGAGAGTTTGGCCGGTCATCCTCACCCCGGGCCGCAGAGCATCCATTTTGGCCTTGGCAAGTTTATCATATTTTTGTTGTGCCTCGATCAAGGCCTTCTTCTTCTCAACCCGAGCTCCTGCAAAGCAGAGATAGCCAAAAGCGGTGAGTCGGTCGAACAAAAGCAAGCGCACGACGCCAGAGAAGTAGAATACCTTCGGCCGTCCACCGGCTTCCGAATGATCTTGTCCATCCCCATGCAAAGGGACATCCTCCTTAGCAAGATTCAAGTCCCGTTCATCAAACTTGGGCCGCTTAGCAAAGCGATCATCGTGAGTGGGGTGACCGAGCGGCCGGTTTCTTCCTTGACTCTTTGGAGTTTGAGGCACCTTTGACGGGCCATCCAAGTCGACAACGTTACGTGGTGGCGGCTTGGAGGCACTACCCTTGATGGGGTTGAATCGCATCGATCACGGCCCACGACTTACCTGCCATTCTTTTCGCAAAACAACGAGTTAAGAGTTAGAAGAAAAGATCAACAAAGCAAAAATATAAAGGCAAGGTTCGAAGCAAACCAAGCTCGGCCTCCGAGCCCGACCCACGAGCAAGGCGAATGGACGACAAGGTAGGTCGCCTTTAGGTCCAGGGGCATCATTTCGCCAATGTAACACCCCCTTTCTACACAACTATTATTTAATATTAATATTATCGAGTTTTCAAAAATAAAATCATTGAAGGAAATGTCACATTCCAACGCTTACGAAACATCCAACTTATAGTCAAATAACACGAAAAACAATAAAACATTAATATGATACATGGCACCTTAGTTTGGGGATGGCCCACAACACTGTTTTAGTTTACTGACACCAAAATATAAATAACGTCTCCAACACAATGGAAGAATCACTACGTTTAATATTATACTTAGTACATCATCAATAAAAGTCTAAAGCATCAAATAATAAATAAAAGACGACTACGCCTCCCCGGTGCTACATATCAGTGGAAATGACTACTAGAAGACCAGGCATAAGGATGCCCCTCACTGCTGGTACTGCGCAGTTCTTGGGCATACGAGGCAACACGACGCTTGAAGGGGTGAGTCTTTTATACAAATAATAATAGATAGGATAGGCATTACATATTGGCAAGGCAACAAACACTACTAATTCACCACATTATCAACACATCATCAATAAATTCATTAACATCGGTATGATTTTATGCATGTATGCAACATGCATGAGGATCCTTCGTCACCACTTTCTTTTGCCTTGAGGGCACCCATCGCTTTGGACCGGAGTCCCACGTCGCTTTGGCGGAAGCCTACACATCGCTTTATGCATATGCATCATGAGGCTCTTTGCCAATGCACCACAAACACACATATTGCCACAACTTATTAGGCTCACCATTATTCAATTATTTACTCAACCCCATCTCACCAACAAATTAGCCTTGAGGGCTTCCCATCGCTTTTGGACCGAAGTCCCACACCGCTTTCACACTCCGCTTAATTAAAATTTAATTTATACTCTTTACGTTAATATTATAGCTCACAATCACTCCACAACACAAGAGTTGGACCAACTAACACCCTAGGGACCACAAGGCACCTAGGAACCACACTAGGCGCCACTTGGCGCCACGGGGCAGCCACTTGGCGCCACGGGGCAGCCACTTTGGCGCCCCACCGCAACACACTCACACACCCACATGCACAACCAGCTCAACCGGGCGCACTAGGCTGCCACATTTGGCGCCTGCACCCAAGACACACACGCACACGCACACGCCCTGCACAACCCGGCGCACACAGACACGCAGGACAACCACATTTTGGCGCCCTGCTCAGACACACACGCACAGAAATCAGACAACAGCGCACCAGGGCTGCCCATTTGGCGCCCTGTGGCCTGCACAACACACACAGCAAGTCGCACACAGCAACCTGGCGCCAATTGCCCTGCAAGTTGGCGCCCCACCTTCCCCTGCACACACTCCACGCAGCAACAGCAACAGACCAGGCGCCAACCTTCCCAGCACTTGGCGCCCTCCCTTCCCCCAGCATACCAAACCGAAAACACACACACACATCATGTCTAAACCGTACACAGGCGCATCAGGGCTGCCCATTTGGCGCCACGTGCCCGCACCACGCACTACCAAAGACACACACACCTTTGTCATGGGCGCCCATTGCTAGGCAATTGGCGCCAGGCCGTAGATAACCCCTCCCACTGCATACTTCCTTTAACACTTCGACAACACCAATTACTCACGTTCTTCATACTTAATCCACACCTTACTACCAACAATCATCAAACCTCTCTTTGATTATTCTACAACTAACATGTTCACACACTTCACTCTATTGGGGAGTTCTCACAAACAATTTACATGCACAATTTAATCACATATACACTTCCAGTCATCAATGAACACATAGCATTTAAATCGGACATCAAACACGACAACAAGGATAGGTTTCACAAGTACAATCAATCATTCAACACCCTCAACACCTAGCCTACATACAACACAAATCCTAAGGAGTATTATATGTATAGAAAGAGCCCCATACCTTGAAGGATTGAAGAACTCGAAATCACTAGCACCTGGAACCACCACAAAGCAAGCTTCTCCTCTCTCCTCCAAAACCGTGGCTTCCCTCTCTTCTTTGAACGCAAGGAGGAGCAGAAAAACAGAAAAAAAGATTTGGAATCATACACTTGAAGTAAAAAGGAAGAAAAGTGGAGGAAGGAAAGAATTCAATTCGTTACCTATGAAGCTTGAGAAGAAAAATCCTTTCTTTTCTTCTTCTTCTTCCTCCTGCGTCGTAGTTCCTCTCTCTCTCAACCTCTCTTTCACGATTTTTTTTTTCTTTCTCTGTGATGAAGCAAAGTGTCTCAATTAGAGACCCATTTAGGCCATGCATAGTGATTGGGCCAACTAGTGGGTTGGGCCCTAATCACACCACTCTTTTAATTCGACACACCTCACGAAATAAAACCACTCCAATTTAATTATTTCCATTCAAGTAAATATTGTAACCCTCAAATAACTTAATTAAATAATTAAATAAATTATTTTAAGGCGTTACATTAACGCCTTGATCATCTCCAAAGACTCCAAGTCGGCCGCACATAAATCCTTGTGAGAGAATAAATATAGTCGCGGGCCTCTGAAGAAGTGGGCCTCGCGTTCCACATGATTGGGAAATAAGGTAGGCCGAGCCTCCCATCGGGTTGGACCTCGGATATAGCTTTACTGTAGGCCTCTTTAGTGGGAGCGATCCGGAAGTATTGGCTTTTCCAAGCGCGCCCAATGACTCTTGGAACGCCTAAAAATACGGTCTTGAGTTTTACTGCATCTGAAGGAAACTGTTCCCTCTTTTCTTTGTTAGCTTTTTCCCCGAGCCGACTTAGCTCGAAGAGAGCAAAGAACAACATGATCGACACGGCCCGACCAAGTTTGGTTAAAAAGGACTTCAAAGGTTTTCAAAACGCCCATGCGTTGGGATGGAGTTGGGAGAGGCGACCCGATGTGACGCAGTAACGTCGCGTTGAAACTTCGGTGAAGGTGGGATAATGTTCATCTTCTCGAACACGATCCGGTACATCGTGAACTTAAGGAAATCGAGTAAGTTGCAATATCTTCCCCGTCCTTCATGCCCTTGACTCTCCAACCGGCGGTGTGGGTGAAAGAAGCTTGTAGAAGCGGGCACGGCCAGTGGCCGACCGTAATAATGCTCCTATTGGAGCGGCGGTCTCGACACCCAAGACATGTCGGATGGATCGCGTGCGATGTCGGATAGAACGTCTTCGACCCGCTTCATTCGACCCTCCTTCGTTGTTCAAACCACGGCCAAGAAGAACTCGCCACGGCCGAACCACAACATCCTCAACTCGGCCTTCCTGCGGCTCGGCCACCTCCTCGTCCATGATTTGGACATCGTTGTGTGTACTTCATCTTCTATGGCCACCTCTTCATCTCCACCGGTGGCGCAAGATATGGCACCTACGGTGGTGGTGGGTTGTTCGATCTAACTCGGAGTTGGCCGACTTGAGTCGGAGCTCCCGAGCTAAGCGACCGCTTCTTTGGAAGAGCTGGAGGAGCTCGAGCTCGAGCTCGAGCTGCTCGAAGAATCGAGCTTTGTCGCCCGAAGACGACTTAGATTTCTCCTCTTGCGAATGAGCCTCGGGACGGCCTCGACATGTGGGCGTGAAAAAGTGTGATGGCCTCAGGGAATGCGAGCGGTCTTTTTCGTCCGCGGCATGCACAAGTGTAACGCCCAAAAATGATTAAATAAATAATTAGATAATTTAATTAAGTGATAATTTAATTAACCTTATTTAAAATAAATATAAGGAAATTAATTCAATTAAGGAGTGGGGTGTAGGAAATAAGCGGAGAGTGTTATTAATTAAATAGGGAGGATGTGAGAAAGTAACTAGGAGGTGCAATTAGGGCCCATTGGAGTTAAGTGGCCCAAACCCAATTAATAAAAGCTTTAGGGTCTTAGGAGAAACCTCACTAGAAGCAAAAGATCAAAAAATTAGAAAGTGGGAAGAGGAGAAGAGAGAGGAGCGCGGCTAGGGCAAGGAGAAAGGAGAGGAGTTTCGTGGAGCTCTTAGAGGAGAGGAAAACGTGGATTGTTGGTGTCTTGAGAGGTGTCCTTGAGAGCTTTAGTCTTCTTCTTCAATTTTAACAAGGTATGGGGGCTCTCTAGCATTTTTAATAATTTATAAATCTTGAAACATAGGGATTAAGGATTAGAAGTAATTTAGGTGGATAATTGTAATGTGTATACGTGATTTGGGTGATGTTCACATGGCGTTGTGGTTTCGTTATTGTTGTTGTTTGCGCGATGATGTTGATTTCGTGATGCGTGAATTGCTTACGTCGGTGTATTGTTTGTGTTAATGCGTGATGATGTTGATTTCGTGATTGAGCCATGATTATCATTGTATTGCGTTAATGTGCGTATGCGTTGTCTTTGCCTGGAGCGCCGAGTTCTTTGCCACGTGCGCTTGTGTCCGGGCAAGGGCGCTAGTGTGCGCCCGTGGCTGTGTGTGTGCGTGTGTGGGGCGCTAGCGTGGCTGCCCCAAGGCGCCGAGATGTGTGCCTGTGAGTGCCGAGATGTGTGCATGTGTTTGGCGTGTGTGGTGCGCCTCTTGGCGCCGTCGTGTGTGTGAGTGTGTCTTTGAGGTGCCGAGGTTAATGAAGTGAGGTGCCGAGGTGAATGAGGTGAGGTGGCGTGGGTGAGTGAGGGGAGGTGAGGTGCCGAGGTGAATGAGGTGAGGTGACCTAGGTGAGTGAGGTGAGGTGAGGTGCCGAGGTGAATGAGGTGAGGTGACCTAGGGGGTGAGGTGAGGTGAGGTGCCGAGGTGAATGAGGTGAGGTGACCTAGGTGAGTGAGGTGAGGTGAGGTGCCGAGGTGAGCGGGGTGAGGTCGAGGGTGAATGAGGTGAGGTGACCTAGGTGAGTGAGATGAGGCGAGGTGCCGAGGTGAATGGGGTGAGGTGCCGAGGTGTGTGAGAGTGTACCGAGGTGTGTTTTGAGTGGGTGCCGAGTTGTTTGAGTGGGTGCCGAGGTGTGTGTGGTTGTATGCAGCACAGCGCCATCTGTGGCGCCAAGTGCAATCTTTGTGTGCGTGAGCCAGGTGTCAGCATACAGCGCTATCCGTGGCGCCAAGTGCGATCTTGTGTGCGCGTGGTTTGTGTCTAGCAGCACAGCGCCATCACCGGGCGCCAATGTCTTTGTGTGCGTGCGTGTCTTTGTGCGTTAAGCAGAGGCGCCAAGCGAGGCGCCAAGCTGCAGTGGTGTTGCGTTAATGTGGGTCCAAAGCGCGGGCGCCATTTGGGTAACCTTACGCGCCTATGTAAGTGATGGGACCGTGTGATCCCTAAAGTGTCAATTTAGTCCTTAGGTGTTTCAATAGTCCTAATGGTGTTACACTGGTCCTTAGGTGTGGGTTTAGTTTAGGCGTTGACTTTAGTCCCTAGATGACTTTAGTCTTTGGTGTCCTTTAATCCTTATAGGTGTACTAATTAAGGTGTTATAAAATAAATGGCGAATATATTGGTGATGAGGTGTCCATGACCTCCTTGGTGATGTGGTGAATATATATATATAATTATTGGTGAGCACGTTATTGCTATACTTTGGTGTTTTGGTGTTTTTGGTGCATAGTCATGGCGTCGCATAATCATATGCATTTTGGTGAATAGGCCTCGGCCTCTAAATTATTTTGGTGTTTGGTGAATGCCCACAAGGCAAATTTTGGTGATGGATCCACATGCATATGCCCGGTGGAGTTTTGGGTTGCATTTCATACATTGCATACATGTTACGATGTAAGCTCAAGCTCGGAGTGATTGCAATTGGTGTAAGCTTGTTTTTCGTGTGACCGTAGTTAGTGTGCTTGTCTTAATAATGTATTTAAAATTGTTGTTTTACGGTGTGCCTATCTCTCTGTGTTTCTCGCTTTATTTATTATTATCTATGCATTGAGACTCACCTCTTTGCGTCGTGTTGCCTCGTATGTCGGCAACTGCGCAGTGATGTTGAAGGTGACTAGAGATCCTTCCTTGAGTATGGTCGAGTCGCTCGATCACGTAGCACCGGGGGCGTTTAGTTGTCATTTCTTTACATTTTGAACTATTGACTAAGTAGTTATTCTTCCACTTCTTTGTAACCTTTTATTCCGGATATTATCTTGGTGCTATGTATCTTTTGAGCTGGAGTTTATTTTAATTAATTGTTTTGGAGTTATATTAAGGTGTTTGGTTTCAAATGTGACACCTCAGTGTGGTCGATGAAGTTTTTCAACTACTCTACGATTTTTCAAATTATTTAAATAGTAGTTTATGTAGAAGGGGGTGTTACAAGTGGTATCGGAGCATAAGTTCGATGCTGTAAGGCCAGAAGTGTGTCCGTAAGTCATAGTGTATATGACAACTAAGTAGTGTTAGTGCAGTTCGAAATGGTGTTAATCTTTGCGGTGTTAGGTTGAGATGGCTCGGAGGGTTGATCTTTGCTCTTCTTTGAAGCGTTGCAAGCTATTGCTCGAGCGATGGGAAGCAGCGGAATGGCGGAGAGGAGGCCGAAGCCGTAAGTTGGCCACGGTCCAAAGGAGAGTCCGCCCACTTTCAAAGGTCGGTATGATCTGATGGAGCTTTGGCATGGTTGAAGGAGATCGAGAGAATTTTTGGGTTATGGATTATGCGCTGCATGAAGGTAAGGTTTGTACGCATATGCTAGGCCGAGGAGGCGGATGATTGGTGGTTGGGAATGTCGCGAAGGTTAGAAAATGCTTTGGTGAAGGAGTTACTTGGGAGGTTTTCACAAGAGAGTTCAAGAGAAAGTACTACCGGAGGATGTGCGAGCTAAGAAGGAAGTGGAGTTTCTAGAGCTAAAGCAGGAAACAAGACGATGGTGAGTATGCCGCCAAATTTGAGGAGTTGGCCAAATTTTGTCCCTACTATGCTAATGATCTTTGATTCGGAGTTCTCCAAGTGTGTCAAGTTTGAGAGTGGTCTGCATACACGATATAAAGAAAGCAATTGGGTATCAAGAGATTCGGGATTTTGCTAGATTAGTTGATAAGTGTAGGATCTATGAAGAGGATAGTTTCTGCTTTGCTTACAAGGTCCGTGTGAAGGAAAAGAGGAATTCTCGCCAGCGATAAGCCATATGAGGTTTCGGTGGTAAGGGTAAGGGAGAGGAGAGTTCGGGCAAGAAGTCAAGTGGGGAGAAGGCTGCTGCGGGTGTGGTGTGTCACAAGTGTGGAAAGCCGGACACAAGAGTCCAGTTGCATGGTCAACAAGTGCTTCAAGTGTGGGAAGGAAGGTCATATAGGCTGCGAAGTGCGAGAAGCAAGATGTGGTCTGCGCTATAGTGGAGAGATGGGACACATTAGTACCAAGTGTCCCAAGCCGAAGAAGGAGAAGTCCAGCGGGAGGGTGTTTGTCTTAGCGGGTTCGGAGTCTACGGAGGAGTGATGGATTGCATTTAGAGGTATGTGTTTCGTTAAGAGTGTTATCTAGAATCTATTGTTTGTGTGGTGAGTGGTTGAGTTGTGCGATTGTCTATAATATTTAAATTTTCGAGGACGAAAATGTCTTAAGTGGGGGAGAGTTGTAACGCCCCAAAAATGATTAAATAAATAATTAGATAATTTAATTAAGTGATAATTTAATTAACCTTATTTAAAATAAATATAAGGAAATTAATTCAATTAAGGAGTGGGGTGTAGGAAATAAGCGGAGAGTGTTATTAATTAAATAGGAGGATGTGAGAAAGTAACTAGGAGGTGCAATTAGGGCCCATTGGAGTTAAGTGGCCCAAACCCAATTAATAAAAGCTTTAGGGTCTTAGGAGAAACCCTCACTAGAAGCAAAAGATCAAAAAATTAGAAAGTGGGAAGAGGAGAAGAGAGGGAGCGCGGCTAGGGCAAGGAGAAAGGAGAGGAGTTTCGTGGAGCTCTTAGAGGAGAGGAAAACGTGGATTGTTGGTGTCTTGGAGAGGTGTCCTTGAGAGCTTTAGTCTTCTTCTTCAATTTTAACAAGGTGGGGGCTCTCTAGCATATTTAATAATTTATAAATCTTGAAACATAGGGATTAAGGATTAGGAGTAATTTAGGTGGATAATTGTAATGTGTATACGTGATTTGGGTGATGTTCACATGACGTTGTGGTTTCGTTATTGTTGTTGTTTGCGCGATGATGTTGATTTCGTGATGCGTGAATTGCTTACGTCGGTGTATTGTTTGTGTTAATGCGTGATGATGTTGATTTCGTGATTGAGCCATGATTATCATTGTATTGCGTTAATGTGCGTGTGCGTTGTGCTGCCCAGGGCGCCGAGTTGCTGCCCTGGTGCGCTTGTGTCTGGGCAAGGGCGCCTAGTGTGCGCCCGTGGCTGTGTGTGCGTGTGTGGGGGCGCCAACGTGGCTGCCCCAAGGCGCCGAGATGTGTGCCTGTGAGTGCCGAGATGTGTGCATGTGTTTGGCGTGTGTGGTGCGCCTCTTGGCGCTGCCTGTGTGTGAGTGTGTGCCGAGGTGCCGAGGTTAATGAAGTGAGGTGCCGAGGTGAATGAGGTGAGGTGGACGAGGTGAGTGAGGAGGTGAGGTGCCGAGGTTAATGAAGTGAGGTGCCGAGGTTAATGAAGTGAGGTGCCGAGGTGAATGAGGTGAGGTGACCTAGGTGAGTGAGGTGAGGTGAGGTGCCGAGGTGAATGAGGTGAGGTGACCTTGGGGAGTGAGGTGAGGTGAGGTGCCAAGGTGAATGAGGTGAGGTGACCTAGGTGAGTGAGGTGAGGTGAGGTGCCGAGGTGAATGGGGTGAGGTGCCGAGGTGAATGAGGTGAGGTGACCTAGGTGATTGAGATGAGGCGAGGTGCCGAGGTGAATGGGGTGAGGTGCCGAGGTGTGTGAGAGTGTACCGAGGTGTGTTTTGAGTGGGTGCCGAGTTGTTTGAGTAGGTGCCGAGGTGTGTGTGGTTGTGTCTAGCACAGGCGCCATCTGTGGCGCCAAGTGCAGTGCTGTGTGCGTGTTTTGTGTCTAGCAGCACAGCGCCATCTGTGGCGCCAAGTGCGATCTTGTGTGCGTGGTTTGTGTCTAGCACAGGCGCCATCTGGGGCGCCAATGTGCTGTGTGCGTCTGCGTGTCTTTGCATGTCAGCAGAGGCGCCAACTGCAGTGGTGTTGCGTGAATGTGGGTCTAAGGCGCAAGGCGCCATTTGGGTAGCCTTATGCGCCTATGTAAGTGATGGGACCGTGTGATCCCTAAAGTGTCAATTTAGTCCTTAGGTGTTTCAATAGTCCTAATGGTGTTACACTGGTCCTTAGTGTGTGGGTTTAGTTAGGGCGTTGACTTTAGTCCCTAGATGACTTTAGTCTTTGGTGTCCTTTAATCCTTATAGGTGTACTAATTAAGGTGTTATAAAATAAATGGCGAATATATTGGTGATGAGGTGTCCATGACCCTCCTTGGTGATGTGGTGAATATATTATTGGTGAGCACGTTATTGCTATACTTTGGTGTTTTGGTGTTTTTGGTGCATAGTCATGGCGTCGCATAATCATATGCATTTTGGTGAATAGGCCTCGGCCTCTAAATTATTTTGGTGTTTGGTGAATGCCCACAAGGCAAATTTTGGTGATGGATCCACATGCATATGCCCAGTGGAGTTTTGGGTTGCATTTCATACATTGCATACATGTTCGATGTAAGCTTTTGCAGAGTGATTGCAATTGGTGTATGCTTGTTTTCGTGTGATTTGTAGTTAGTGTATGCTTGTCTTAATAATGTATTTAAAATTGTTGTTTTCTCGGTGTGCCTATCTCTCTGTGTTTCTCACTTTATTTATTATTATCTATGCATTGAGACTCACCCTATTGCGTCGTGTTGCCTCGTATGTCAAGCAACTGCGGTGTGATGTTGAAGGTGACTAGAGATCCTTCCTTGAGTTTGGTCGAGTCGCTCGATACGTAGCACAGGGGACGTTTAGTTGTCATTTCTTTACATTTTGAACTATTGACTAAGTAGTTATTCTTCCACTGCTGTAACCTTTTATTCCCGGATATTATCTTGGTGCTATGTATCTTTTGAGCTGGAGTTTATTTTAATTAATTGTTTTGGAGTTATATTAAGGTGTTTGGTTTCAAATGTGACACCTCGAGTGAGTCGCGACCGAAGTTTTTCAAATACTCTGATTTTTCAAATTACTTAAATAGTAGTTTATGTAGAAGGGGGTGTTACAACAAGCATCTGTGATAAAGGGATCGAGTAAGGTCGGTTGAGCAGAGTACTCGTGACAGGGGGCGACTTGGCCGTCCCCAGACCTGACACCCCCTATCACAAGGCGTGGAACAATATATTCGAAGACGTATTGCAGAAAGCTAAAAAGCAAAAACAGAAATCGATCCATACCTCAAACAGATGTTGAAGATCGGTCGCGAAAGCAAATACGAGTAATACGAAAGCAATTTCAGACGCAGGTGGCGAGACAAGTCGGTCATTGGCGAGCAATTCGCGAAAGTGTGAGGAATAGTCTCCATCGAAGGTGTTCGGGTGTATTAGCAAATCACGAAGGCGCCAGCAGCAATTGGACTGCGGCCCGGCCCATTTCGATCGGCCCATACACGCGCTTGGGAGCGCAATTCTCGCCGGCGAAATCTTCAGAAAAGCGGTCGGACCTCGCGATATATATCGCCATTCGCATATGGCTTCGTGCACGTTCTCTAACCTTGTGCTATCCGCGGCGACCTCTCACTAGATCGTCGGAGTGTCTTTGCAGTACCACCCGAGGTATTCAACGCGTGAAGCGGGACCGGTTCTTTCACTCATTCAACGACCGCCCATTTGCGGATCAATCAACACTCCAACTCTTCATTGGTCAAGGTACGATCAATTGGCGACCACGGTGGGAGGCCGTGCGCTATCCTACCTCATTCATGGCTCCACGCGGCCGCCCCAAACGCTGGCCACTTCTCGACTCAATCCTCCCGGCAGAATCGGCAAGCCGGACCGGGGCGTGGGCGTCACGATCCACGAGTCTCAAGGACTTCCACGACAAGAACCGGTGCACAACGGTCGTGGACCTATCCTCCAACGAGTTCACCGCCGTTCACGGAGACTTGCGCGGTGATTGAAGCGGGCATTCGAGAACCTCTGTAGGACCATGTCACTCGAAGCCGTTTGCAAATCCCGCAAAACAAGAATCGTGTGATCGCGGACCGAGATGCGCTCATCTCCCAGTATGAAAGAGGTTGATTCGGCCGCGCCGCGTGCGAAGACGGAGAACCTTCGGCTCGCCGCCGACCGGCGCGAAGGCATCGCTCCCCTCCACGAAGGAGCATTTCTCGCCGAGAGAGCACTACTCATCGTTCTCCCGGCAAGACGAAGCGGCGCATAGGTCGCCCTCGAGCGTAAAAGCGCGCAGACGCCGTTCGATGTCCAATGACTATGAAGATTCTAGCTACCGCCCCGTCACGGTCGCTCACCACACCGTACTCCTCCAATGAGTCGTCCGGTCACGTCGGTCGAGAAGCGGATCTTGGGATTCTCGAGAAGAGTGGAAGATTACAGGATGGAAGAATCGGGGATGTTTCACATCGGCCAAGAAGAAGAGGCAAAAGCGGCGACCAAGGAGGCCTCCTCGGCCTTCCACCAATCGCCCATCCGGAGGATTCTATGGAATGTCGCAACGAGGCATGCCTCGCAATGCAACCCTTTGGGTCGAGCGACATTCGAGAATGAACACGGCCCATTCTCCGGGAGATCGGAGCGTTACAAAATTCGAGAGACCTCCGCAAGCCGCCCAATCTCAACAAGTTTGTGGCCGAGGAGATCCGCACAAGCATCTCCGTTACTTCAATAATTACTCGCGCTATAGGGAATTGGGACCGACCATGAAATGCGGGCTTTTTCCCGATCTGCGGACGGCCGAGCATTGGAATGGTGGGAGTCTCTGCGACCCAATTCCATCTCCTCATGGGACGACTGATCGAATATTCTTGTCTCACTACACCGCAAACCGCGCCAATATCGGTATGAAGAATACTTGGACTCTGTTGTTCAAGGAGATAATGAGACGCCGAGGCGATATATCGACCGGTTTAACACCGAGGGCGAAGTCCGTTCGTGACTTGTCGACAAGGACAAGCTAAAATATCCGAAGCGGGGTATTCGGCCAGGACCACCGGTTCGTAGAAGAATTCACTCTTAACCATTACCAAGATCTCGGCTACTTCTTAACAAGGGCTAACGTCCACATGGCGTCTGCGAAGAAACCTTGGCAGCAAGAAAGGCCGTCCGTGCGACGACCCAAAGAGGAAAGCGAGAAGCGGCCAAAGGGAATGAAGGTCGCCGCGACAATCGGTCGACTTTCGTGATAAGAAGTTCGATCATCGCACTCGGCTAAACACCTCTATTGCGCGCAGATCTATAGCGAGTGCGAATAATGAGTTTGTGGGAGTTAAGCGGCCTGAACCACTCGTGCTCAAGAAGGGGGCACGGCCGACTAAAAGGTACCGTCGCTACCACAAGAGTAAGGGCACGATACTAACGATCGTATGGCCTCAAAGATGATATTGAAGAGCTTATTCGAGAAAAGGCAAGTTGGGAAAGTATGTGAGGTCGGAGGAAGGCGACCGACCTCAAGAGAAGCGAAAGAAAGCTGATCCGCAGACAGAGGAAAGGGCCTCGGCCATAAAGAGCACCAAAACAAGGATCGACGAAGATCGTGACACTCGGCGATCCAAAGGCCGTAATGTTGCGATGGTTATTCATGGTGGAAACCCCGGATCGCGAGGAATCTAACAAAGCCACCAAGAGAAAGTGGGGACGAGTTGTTAATGGTCGCATCCACTTCAGCACCACCACCACCGGTCTCGAGCGGACCCCATCTCGTTCGGTGGCGGCGACTCATCTCGACGGCAAGCCTAATAGTTATGTTCCATTGGTAATCGAGCGGTCATGGCAAACACGCAGTGCAGAGAATCACGGTCGATCAAGGTAGCTCGGCCGATATCATGTTTGAAGACTTGATCGACAAAATAAAGGTTGATCGGAGCGAGATAATTCCCGTGCCGAGCCTACCCCTCTAACGAGTTTCAATGGGGCGACCACCTACCCGTTGGGAACGATCGAGTGCTAGTCACGTTTGGTGGCGACCGGGGATAATGTCATGCATGGGGCCGGTCGGACGGCGTTCCTCGTACTCCCCCTCAAATCCTCGCTATCAATGTATTATTGGTAGGCCGACTTTGGGTAAGCTAGAGCCGTTACATCGGCGGTGCATCCGAAAATGAAATTCTACAAACAAAGACGACCAAGTGGTTACCCGGCGGCCGACCTCGAATCAAGAAGAAGAAGCCACGCTCTATACCAAGAAATATGTGACGAGGTAGATCGTGGCCCGAGCGCTCGTTGAGCACTAGTGAAGGCCATCAAGTCAATGTTACGACTTGGGACGCTCGGTATGATCCGCATAATGACCTAGAGGACAATGATGATGATTTGGCTCGAGAGAGAGTGAAAAAGCAGTGAAAAGACCGCGAGCCTCATGGAGAGTTGGTAGATGTTCAATTGGGTGACGACCCATCCAAAAGCAGTAAAGCTCGGTAGCGACCTACCGGAGCAAGTGAAGCAAGATCTTGTGCGGTGCTTGAGAGACTATCGCCGACTGCTCGCATGGCGAGCATCGGACATGCCCGGCATTCCTATCGAAGTAGCACGCCATCAACTTTCGATCGATGAAGGGGTCAAGCGGTCGCTCAAAGAAGACGTACTCGTAAGCGAGGAAAAATCTCAAGCCATTTGCAAAGGCCGTTGAGGACCTCATAAAGGCCAATTTCATAGAAGAGATCAAATACACGACTGGCTATCCAATGTCGTCTTTGGTTAAGAAGAAGAATGGAAAATGGAGGATGTGTGTAGACTATACCGATCTAAATAAGGCATGCCCGAAGGATGCCTTCCCGCACTCCAACATCGACAAAGCGGGTCGATGGGGCCTCGCTACAAACTACTAACCTTTTTGGGACGCTTATTCGAGGATACAATCGGATCACGATGTATCCCCGATCGACACAAGGCGACCTTCATGACGGATCGGGAAATTTTCAAGATAAGGTGATGCCTTTCGGCCTCGAAAGAATTTGGAGCGACCTACGGCGAATGATGAACAAAATTTTCAAGAAGCGGATCGGTCGAATCTCGAAGTGTATTTAGACGACATGATCATCAAAAGTGTGACCGACCCAGATCATGTGGACGATCTGAGGGAAATATTTGAAGAAGCTAGGAAGAACTCGCTCAGTGAATCACGAGAAGTGTACCTTTGGGGTGAGGGCGGCAGATTTTGGGTTTCCACCGATCGAAAGAGGATGAAGCGAACCACGAGAAGTGCGGGGCGGTCGCCGATATGAGGCCGCCCACAACTAAAAAGGAAATACAACGGTGAGCGGCATGGTAGCTGCCTTGTCCAGGTTCATTCCCAAAGCGGCTTGCAAGTCGCTCCCACTCTTAGACTGTTGAAGAAAGAGGTGGATTTTGAGTGGACGGACTAATGCCCCGAAGCGTTGGATGAGTTAAAGCAAGCATTGATCAACCCGCCGATTATGACTAAGCCATTGCCAGGCGAGACTTTGTATTTATACTTGGCCATAACGAAGAGGTGCTAAGTGCGATTAGTCGAGAAAACGATCCAAATGTAATCCGATCTATTTCATAAGTAAAGTACTCCAGAGGCCCGAGTGAGATACCGAGAAGATAGAGAAGTTTGCCCTTGCACTCCTAATATTGCGGAAGGTTGAGACCCTACTTTGTGGCCCATCAGTCGTGGTAAGGACCGACCACCCTATCGAGCAAGTTCTACATCGCCGGACTGGCGGGACGGATGATAAAGTGGGCCGTGGAGCTCGGTGAGTTTGGAATCAAATTTGAATCCGGATCGGCCGCAAAAAGCGCAGTGTTGGCGACTTCATATTTGAAATGACTCCTATCTCGGAAGAAGCGGTGAGGCGACCGGATCTTGCATGTAGATGGGTCGTCCAATAGCAAAGGAGTGGAGCAGGCCTAATATTGGAAAATTCGAGAAGGCCTTGCCGTTGAAGTCTCTTTAACCTTTGCGTTCCACACTTCAAACAACCGGCCGAGTCACGAGGCATGCATAAATGTGGCCTTCACTCGCGAGAGATTTCAATGTCGGCCGGGTTGAACTCGGATTCGATTCCCTACTCGTAGTCTCGCAGATCAAGGAATTATATGATGCTAAAGACGACGTCTTTGAAAAGTTATCTAGCAAGAGTGAGAGAAGCGCTCGCAGCGATTCGACCGAAGCCAAGTGGTACATGTGCCTCGGACCGAAAATGTTCGAGCGGATATATTGTCAAAGCTTGCAAGTACCAAGACTCCGGAAATCACGGAGTTTGATTCAGAGACGTTAAATCGGCCAAGTGTATCGACCAAGCCAACCCGATCCTTTGGCCGTTCTTTGTGTCAATTCGATTCGATTGGATCGCCCTATCCTACGGTACATCGTTGAAGGCGAAGAACCGAAGCGACGAAGCGGCGAAATTGGTCGGGCTCAGGCGACCAAATACTCGTGATCGAAGGAAAGTTATATAGGGGGTTCTCGTCCCCATTATTGAGGTGTCTTACGTCGGGCCGGCCGACCATGTGCTATGAGATATTCACGAAGGTGTTTGTAGGAGTCACCGTGGCGCTCGTTCCATAGCTAAGAAGGCTCGTGGCCGGCTATTATTGGCCGACCATGGACGAGGATGCCAAGAAGCTCGCTCGAAGTGCAAGAAATGCCAAGTACATGCCGATGTCCACATTGCACCCTCCACAGAGTTGCAAAGTCTTGTCTCACCTTGGCCGTTCGCTTTGTGGGGCATGGATCTGCTAGGCCCGTTTCCACTGCTCCGAGGCCGTTCAAGTTCTTGATCGTGGCGGTAGATTATTTTACTAAGTGGGTCGAGGCCGAGCCTCTTGCAACCATCACCCCGGCGAAAGTAAGCAAATTCTTGGCCGGTGTGTGTTGGCCCGTTTTGGGATCCTCAAAGAATCGATAATGCATAAGCGGCACCCGGTTCACGAGCGGGAGATTCGAGAGAAATGTTGGTCGACTTAGGGGTGAAAGCAGCGTTTCACCTCGGTCGAACTACCCTCAGACTAACGGCCAAGTCAAGCGGCCAACAAGGTAATGCATGCGTGGGTTAAAGCGAAGACTCGATGAAGCGAAAGGAGGCTGGTCGAAGAGTGCGATCCGTTCTATGGGCTTACGGGGCGACCCTCACTCAAAGAGTCCCCAGTATATGGGGCGATGTGATCGTAGAGAAGTGGGTGGAGAACGAACCCCCTACGGTGGTTGACAACAGCCGAGCTATACGAGAAGAGTTGGACCTAAACACAGCGTCACTAAGAGAGCAATTGATCAAGCGTAAGGTCGCGACCAAGTACAACACGCGTGCAAAAGAGAGACTTCACGGTCGGTCGGCTCGTTCTAAGGCGGGCCGACGTGGGAAACAAGAATGCACGCCAAGGGAAGCTCGCACCGAATTGGGAAGGTCCATACAGTGGTCATCAACAAGACTGGAAAGGGGGCTTACGAGTGGGGAAACCATGGATGGGGCGACTATCCCCCGAACATGGAATGCGAGAGAAACTTAGAAGATATTACGTTTGAATGTAACGAACGACTTGAATGTAATAAATGACCGACCTATTAATGAAAAGCGTGCAGCGCTCTTTTTCCCACCGGGTTTTTTACGCAGGCCCGACCTTTAAAAATATGATGTGTTCTTTACTTTCGCAAGAATGTATGGACCGGTCGCTCAAGATCGCGCCGTGGCAAGGAGCGATCGAAATTTATCAAAGTTGGTTAGATCGTCGAAACGATCTACCTCGAGAGCCATCGAAATGGCCCAAGGGTTAGATAACCCGCAAACTGCAGGTCGTCGAAACGATCTGTGGTATGTGCCACCAAGCCGGCACAAACGAGCGGTCATCGAGTTGACTTCGAACGAGCGCCATCGAAAATGGCCCAACAACGCTTGATCGTTTAAACGATCTACCTCGAGAGCCATCGAAATGGCCCCGAGGTTAAGTAATAACCCACAAACTTTAGGTCGACGAAACGATCTATATAGAGCGCCATCGAAGTGGCCCAAGGGTTAAGTTATAACCCATCGCGATAGGCCGTCGAAACGACCTACCTCAAGTGCCATCGAAATGGCCCAACCATAAACGCCGCTATCGATATAGCACGAAAACCGCCACGAGCGCCTACAAGTTCGAAATGACTAAGGCGAATAAATGTAAGAAGTACACACATAGCAATGTAAATTTGAACAGCGTAATTAAAAGCAAGTAAAAATTGTCATTACAAACACGGACGCCTTGGCCGGCCGAGCGCCCACGAATTGAAAAAGCGCACAAGGCGAGAGAAATTGTTGTGCCCGAAGGCAAGTTAAGCGGTTACAAAAATTACACCGCCGCAGCGGGCTTTAAAAGAGAATGGTGGGGGGCGAACGACATTGCCTTGCTCGTCGACTTCTGCGCAGCAACATGATCTTGTTTTGGTCAACATAGTGCGTGGGCTTGATCATGTTGTCATCGAAATTGATCTTCGGATCGGGATTCAATGCCCGCACCTGCCCGAGAGAATTATAGAACTGCTCGATCGCTGCCTCCTGACCGGCCTTGGCTACCATTTGAATTTTTGTCTCCAGTAGCGGCCTTATCGGCCGCCTGTGCAGCCGTTCTTGTTCATAGCATCAAGATCGCCCTTCAAAGTAGCGACCTGAGCAGCAAGCTCCTTGTTCCTCTTTGCAAGCTTAGCACGGTCGTCCTCCCCCTGTTTGAGGGCCTCCTTCTTCGACTGGGCGAGCTTGTCATATTTTTGCTGCGCCTCAGCTAAAGCCGTCCTTTCCTGCAAAATTCAGGTCGAAGGGTGGTTAGTCGGTCGAACAAAGGTAAGATGAAGAGTACAAGACTAAGAAAATAAAATTACCGTCGATTCGCCACCCACTCCGCCATGAATTTCTCGACCCCATGCAGAGAGAGAAGCGCAGAGCGCCATGGGTTTCTTCATCAGCTTATTCGGATCGGCCGTACCCAAACTTTCAAGCGAGATGATAGGAATCTCCTCCGTTGCAGGGGCCGGGACCCGACCATCACGCTTGGCCCGCTTGGGTGAGCGATCGGCACTGGGGGGAGGCGACCGAGGCCTGCCGACCGGCTTCTTCCCTTGGCTCTTAGGAGTTTGGGGGACTTTTGAGGAAGATTCAGGGATATCCCCCGGCCGAGAAACGTCAAATCTCTTAGCCCCTCCTTCAGGCTTCAGGACGGAAGCGAGCAGGTCCCAGTTTTTGCCGGCCATTCTTTCTGCAAAGTACCGAGTCATGAGTTAAAAGAAAAAATCAATGACAGAATATAAGGACAAAAAAGTTCAAAAGCGAACCAATCTCGGCCTCCAGGTCTTGGCCTTCGTACAAGACAAAGGGTCGGCAAGGTATGTCGCCCTTAGGATCTGGACGCATCATACTCGCCAACGACTTTATCATCTCCAAAGTCTCCAGGTCGGCCTCGCCCAAGTCTTTCACTGAGTAGATGTAATCGCCCGGCCGCCTGCAGAAGTGAGCCTCGTTCCACATGATGGGAAAGTAAGGTGGGCCGAGCATCCCGTCCGGCTGGACCTCCGACACGGCCTTACCAGCCTCTTCAGTGGGAACGATCCAAAAATACTGGCTTTTCCAGGCCGCTCCCAACGACTCCTGGAATGCTTTGAAAAACCGGTGGTGGGTCCTCTGCATTTTAAAGGAGACTTGCTCCCTCTTCTCCTTGTTAGCCTTCTCTCTGAGCCAGCTCAGCTCAAAGAGAGCAAAGAAAAGCATCATCGACACCGGCCGACCCAGCTTGGTCAGCAGACCTCAAAAGTCTTTAAAAACGCCCACGCGTTTGGATGAAGCCCGTAGCGGCGACCCCAATATGGCGCAGACGTCGCGTTGGAATTCGGTAAAAGGAGGGTAATCTTCATCTTCTCGAACACGAGCCGATACATCGTGAACTTGAAGTTGGAAGAATAAGTCGCGACATCTTCGCCTCCTTCATGCCTCTCACCCTCCGGCCGGTGAGTCTTCAAGGCGCGCTCAGTAGATCGGGAAAAGCATCGTGGCCGATCGTAATAATGCTCTGTTAGAGCGAAGAGTTTCCGACACCCAAGACATGTCGGATATATCTTGAGCTACGTCGGCTTGGACTTCGCCGACCTTCGTTCGACCCTCCGACGTTGGCTTTCGGACCGAAATATCGACTTGGGTGAATCACCTCTTCTCCTTGGATTTCTTCGGCTCGGCCGCCTTCGGCCTCCACCATCTCCTCGTCCGCGACTTGGACGGCACTCTGCGCCTCGTCATCATCAATGATAATCACATCGGCGTCCTCTTCTTCTCCCTCCACTCGAGATACAACGTCCTCGGGCGGTGGAGAGTTGCTCGGCCGCTTCGGCGAGAATGGACGGACACGGAACCGATACTCTTGAGTGGCCGATCCTCGGCCGGAAGAACGAGAACTCGAGCCCGTCCGCTCGAGAACCGCTGAAGAGCTAGAACCGTTGTCGCCCGAAGACGACTTGGACTCCGCTTCGTGGGCATTGGGCTCGCCCGGCCTCGACATGTATGTAGCGAAAGATTGCGGTGGTTTTCCGGGAATACGGCGGTCGGTTTCGTCCGTGGCATGCAAAAACACCTATGATAAAGGGAACGAGTCAGGTCGGCCGAGCAGAGCACCCATGAGAGGGGGCGATTTGGCCATCCCTCGACCTGACACCCCCTATCACGAGGCGTGGAAAAGCACGAAGTACTTTCAAGAAAAAACTCAAGCTTAAAAAAGTAAAGGGAGAGATCGATCCATACCTTAAGCGGATGTGGTGGACCGGTCGCTAGTAGGCGTAAAGCGACCGGATGCAAGTCGGCGGCGCACGAGTCGGTCGTTGGCAGAGAAATTCTTGGAAGTGTGAGAAATGAACTCAGCAGAAGGACTATTTATAGTGCAGATTTCTGGCGCGAAGAGGACCGGGATACGAAGAGTCACAACGCTTCGTCTTCCCACCAACGGTTGTCTCCAGACAGCCTCGGAAACACCAAACGTCACGTCTTAAATGACATTAAAGACCAACCGTCACAACAGCACGGCCAATGATGGACGAGCGGTCGACGCCGCCCTACAGAGAAAGCGAGCGGCCGCGTCCGTTTCGTCAAGATAACCTCACTCCTGGGGGCATCGATTCAAGCCTCAGCCCGCTCTTAAGCGACCTAGGCTTGGGGGGCAACTGTTCTGAGTGTATTAGCAAATACGAAGAGGCGCCAGCAGCAATTGGACTCGCGGCCCACCCATTTCGATCGCCCATACACGCCGCTTGAGCGCATTCGCGGCGAAATCTTCGCAAAGCGGTCGGACCTCGCAAGATATATACGCCATTCGCATATGGCTTCAGGTACGTTCTCTAACCTTGTGCTATCTGCCCGAGCGACCTCTCACTAGATCGTCGGAGTGTCTTTGCAGGTACCACCCGAGGTATTCAACGCGTGAAGCCAGGACCGGTCCTTTCACTCATTCAACGACCGGCCCATTTGACGGATCAATCAACACTCCAACTCTTCATTGGTCAAGGTACGATCATGGGGGTATTTATAGTACAGACCCAAGGCGCGAAAGGGGATCGGGAGACGAAGCGTCGCAACGTTTCACCTTCTCGCCAATAGCCGCCTTCAGACAACCTCGGAGACACAAAACGTCATGTCATAAATGTCAGTAAAAACCAACCGTCGCGTCAGCACGGCCGACGGTTGGCGAACGGTCGAAACCGTCCAATCAAGAGAGCAAACGGCCGCGTCCGTCCCATCATTTGAAAAATATTCGAAACAACGTCACTCTTGGGGGCAGCGATTCAAGCCTCAGCCCGCTCTTAAGCGACCTAGGCTTGGGGGGCAACTGTTCTTGGGTGTATCAGCAATTACAAGAACTGCCAACAGCAATTGGGCCGTCGGCCCAGCCCAACGTAACCAGCCCAAACACGCTGCTTGGACCGCAATTCTCGCGAGCCGGCCGAAAACTTCGCTAACGGTCGGGACTCTACAGTATATATATGACATTCGCACATGGCATCAAGTACGTTCTCTTACCTTGTGCTATCTGCCCGAGCGACCACTCACTTGATCGTCGGAGTGTCATTGCAGGTACCACCCGAGGTGCTCAGCGTGAAGCCAGGACCGGTCCTTCCCCATATTCAACGACCGGCCCAATCAGCATGACAACAACAACTTCAACACTTCATTGGTCAAGGTACGATCATATGGCATGATATGCATACCTTTTTCTGAGGAGTTTTGATTGGTTTCTCCTCACTTTCTTCATCACTTTCCTCTGAACTACTATCATCCTCATCAACATCCATTTTTTTTCCTGTTGTTGACACATCACAAAATAACTTAAGATTATCAACTGAATCAAACAATTACCATGGAATGAATCGCATGATATTTATAGATTCATCAACTGATCATCTGATATAACAATTACTCGGTTGGTTTAGTAAACCAATTTCAATATTTAAGTTCCAACGTACACAATCTAAAAGAAACACATAAATTAAATACAAAAATAATAAACTACACGTATATATCCTCCTATGAATTACCTCGTCTTCAAAAGAATCACCATCAGATGAGACTTTTTTAGCTGTTCTCACAACTACTGCTGGTTTCTTGTTACCATTGGAAACTTTTGCAGTTTTCTGCAACATTCGAATCCCAGATGCAAATATCAGTTAGATAGAGAGGAAAAAGCATACAATATTTATCAGTTCCAAGAATATTCAAACAAAGATCGCAGCAAACACAACTGATAACTAATGGAATAAAAATATTAACCAACAAACCTCTTCCTCTGAACACTATCATTAGACTTCTTTACAGGTGGCTTGGAGACAGTCTTGAGCATTTTTCTGCAGCATTAGAATAATTCAATCAATGTAAATCAAATAATAATTAGCAAGATGAGTGCTTTTACCTATGATTCAAAATTAATAGACTGTTAAAAAATAAGATGCAAACCACAAAAAGAAAAGCATCAAGCAAGATTTTAATTTGCAATGGACGTAGAAGGTTGATTTTGCAATGGAATCATAACCCAAAAAATTAACATTAACATGTATGTGTATGCCTATTTCCAATCATCGATGAAAGCAATAAATTAACATGAACAGATTCACTACTATATTGCAAAGGCTGAAAATAGTCTATCAATTAAATGCAAAGAAGAAAGGACGCCTAATGGTCCATTGACCGTATAAGATACTGACATTTTTTTTTCAATTAAATGCACTTTAACACCCAATATACTGTAATAATGGCAAATGAAACATTTCTTTAACTGTGCATTAATGGGGAAATATTTCTTTAGCTGGATGGCAAATGAAACCAGATTGAATTTGTTGTGAATAAATTGATTTGTAGCGCTATGTACATACTTAAAGCAGCAACGTTGGATCTGGTTTCAATGGGGAGATTAATTTTATCAACAGTTGGATTATTTGCGATAATGACATGGCGTCCACATATTTAGCACACCTATTGCGTGGCTTTTTAAATAGATGATGTGGCTTTTCTTAATTGTGATGTGGATAGGCTAGGTGGACAACTTACATTTGTATATAATTAATATATATATATATATATATATATATATATATATATATATATAGGGAGCAACGAGACGGGACACGTTTTGGAGCCTTGTGAGGCTGGCGCTGGGGCATGGGAGCATGCTCCTGGGACATGGGAGCATGCGCCTGGGACATGGGAGCACGGGGCCTGACAGGGTGCCCCCCTATAGTAGCATAACAAACCAAATCCCTTCTACCCCCAGAGTCGACATTTTTTCCGTGGAGACAAAAGTCGCTTTTTTTGCGTTTTTGAGAGTTTTAGAACGAATTTGTTTCTGTGCTTTTGCAGTATTGTAGAGGCTATTGAGAGGTACTTTCCAACCAAGTTTGGTAATTTTCCGACAAGCGGTGTATTTATTATGAATTTTTAACCGTAAAATTTCATAAATTCACCATAAATCATAGAAATTGAATTTTGAGCAACCAATCTTTTTGGGAGTCCATAATAACATATAGAAGATACCAAAAGGATTTTGATGATGGAAAAATATATTTGAATTTTTGTTGTTGAATTTTGCTTAGCCAATTTTTCTGGGAGCTACTGGAAATATGGAGTGCCCCCAAAAATTTACAAACCATTCTACCAATTGATGATTTTTATATAATTTTTGTTGAAAAAATACGTAAAAATACAAACTTGCACTTAGAGATTGAATTTGGAGTTGTCTATTTTTCTAGGACATCATGTCATCTTGTACAATATTTCCACCAAGTTTTTTCCAATTCTACCAAGCGACCTATTTTTTACAACTTTTTGACCAAAATACCGTTTTTTCGCAACTACCGTAAAATGCTTCGGATGAGATGCGCTTCCCACAAAACTAATACACAACTAAAAATTTCTTGCACATCATGTATGGGGAGAAATTGACATTCATGCTCTCACTTCCAACCGGACATGGGCGGTGAAATGCCTTGGTCATGGCTGTTGCGCCCGAAAAAGTCCCCGAGGGGATTTTCTTCGTTTACAAGTTTTAAAACAATGAAGTCGCCACCAATATTTTTTATAAGGAAAATATTGAAAAAAAACCTTTTTGGAAGGCAGATGGTCTTTTGGAAAACCGGAAGATTTGGGTTCGGGGGTCGGTTAGGCATGGGGAAGGTATTAGCACCCCACACCTCCTTTCTACTGAAAGGGAACCTTTAATTAAACGTGTGGTTTTAAGTGTTGATTTGAAAAATACCTAAATTTGCCTCTTGATTGGAAGAGACTTGATGAAGATTTTTATTTGCGGCGCTTGACGAGAGTTAGCAGCTTTGGTTTTTTGAAAGGAAAAATGTTTTTAGTTTGTTGTGCTTGACGGAGGGGATCCGCTCCTACGTATCTCCCGGTGCGATGGAGAATTCAAAGCTACGTAGTTCTAGGTTTTTGGTTTTATTTTGTTTAATTGTGAAATTGAGCTTTCGTGACGATCAATTGAGCGAAGACTCCAAGTGATCACCATTTGTACTCCATTGTTAATGATCATGCAAGCAAAGGCTTCGCAAGACCACTAACAAAGTTTTTCGATTTATGTAAAGTCTTTAGAAAAATTAGGCGTTCATGATGATCAATTGAGCAAAGGCTCCAAGTGATCACTACTAGTTCCTCATTGTTAATGATTATGCAAGCAGAGGCTTCGCAAAACCATTAACAAAGTTTTTTTGATTTATTGAAAGTTTTTAGAAAAATTAGGCATTCATGATGATCAATTGAGCAAAGGCTCCAAGTGATCACCACTAGTTCCTCATTGTAAATGATTATGCAAGCAGAGGCTTCGCAAAAACCGTTAACAAAAGTTTTTGATTTATTGAAAGTATTTAGAAAAATTAGGCATTCATGATGATCAATTGAGCAAAGGCTCCAAGTGATCACCACTAGTTCCTCATTGTTAATGATTATGCAAGCGGAGAGGCTTCGCAAAAACCGTTAACAAAGTTTTTGATTTATTGAAAGTATTTAGAAAAATTAGGCATTCATGATGATCAATTGAGCAAAGGCTCCAAGTGATCACCACTAGTTCCTCATTGTTAATGATTATGCAAGCAGAGGCTTCGCAAAACCATTAACAAAGTTTTTTTGATTTATTGAAAGTATTTAGAAAAATTAGGCATTCATGATGATCAATTGAGCAAAGGCTCCAAGTGATCACCACTAGTTCCTCATTGTTAATGATTATGCAAGCAGAGGCTTCGCAAAACCATTAACAAAGTTTTTTTGATTTATTGAAAGTTTTTAGAAAAATTAGGCGTTCATGGTGATCAATTGAGCAAAGGCTCCAAGTGATAACCACTAGTTCCTCATTGTTAATGATTATGCAAGCAGAGGCTTCGCGAAACCATTAACAAAGTTTTTTTGATTTATTGAAAAATGTTTGAGTTAAAAGAATTAAAGAAACGAGAAAAAGGTGAAAATTGCAAAATGGGGTGTTACTAGTTACGGGGGTTGTATAACTAAACATGGGGTGTAAAACGTAAGCCCAGTTCGCATAGGAGGGCCCAGTATGCGAAACTTGGCTTAAGTGAGATGGGGGTGTGCGCATTAATCAGAGTAGTGCAAGAATAAGCTGATAATAAAAAAAATAAACAATTTCGGAGGCCCAATAAGCCCAAACCTAAAAAAACCCTAAAATTTCCTTCCCCCTTCCAGACCACTCCCAGCGGCCATTTGCACTCCTTCTCCCACAATCAATGGCGAAAATCTCGCCACAATCAATCTTATTCTTTGCACACTCCTCCGAGTTCGTTCCTTCGATTTCTTCTTGTTTCTTGCTTCTTTTCCTTTGATTCCTCCTCTCCTTCTCCATTTCTTACGATTTACGGTTCGCTTTTGGTTTGGGAGATGAGGGAAGCCGTGGTGGTTGTGGTTGGTGAGAGAGAGAGGTAGAGAACGCAAGAAGTGGGTGAGAGGGACGACGGTTTGGGAGTGGGGATTGATTTGCGATGGGTGAGAGAGAGAGAGCGAAAAATCGGGAGGTGAGAGAGATCCGCGGCGTGGAGTGCAGTTCCCAGGGACGGAGAGAGAGCGGCTCCGCGCGAGAGAGGAGAGAGGAGCCGAACCGATGAGAGAGAACGAAATGAGGAGAGAAAGCGACGGTGGTTGGGTGGTCGGAGAGGAAGGATCGCGACGTTGAGGGGTTAGGTGAAGGGTGGTTGTTGGGATTGGTGATGGTGGTTGTTTGGGTGGTGGTGATGGTGGTTGTTTGTTGGTAATGATTGATGGTGGTGTTGGTGGTGTTTAGGGGTGTTGGTGTTTGGTGGTGGTGGTTTGTTTGGGTGGTGGTGATGGTTTGGTTGAGAGAGAGGTAATGATCGGGGAGGTGAGAGATCCGCGGCGTTGGTGGTGGAGGGACGGAGAGAGAGGCGGCTCGCGCGTGGGGAGAGGAGCCGAACCGGAAGAGAACGAAATGAGGGTTGGCGGTGGTTGGGTGGTCGGAGGGGAAGGATCGCGACGTTGAGGGGTTAGGTGAAGGGTGGTTGTTGGGATTGGTGATGGTGGTTGTTTGGGTGGTGGTGGTGATGGTTGTTTGTTGGTAATGATTGATGGTGGCTGTTGGTGGTTGTTTAGGGGTGAGTGGTGGTATTGGTGGTGGTTTAGGGGTGAGTGGTGGTGGTTGTGAGGTTTGATGGTGGTTGTTGGTGGTTGGTGGGTCTACATTTTGGACAGATCTGTTTTTTCGTATTAGGTTGATTTTTCGTCGTATTGTTGTTGTCTTGAAATTCGTACTGTGCGCTTTTTATAGTTGAAATTTAGGTCTCAAAGATTGATTACGGTTTGATCGGGCTTTGACTTATTTTTCGAGTTTTGGAGCGGATCGAGGCCCGGCTACTTGGAGAAGCATTTCTTGAACCCGGATCTTCTTCTGCTGCTTATACATTGTTTATTTTTTTATGATTTAATTATTTTTGTACATGTTATTATTTTTGTATTTTTACGACATTTGGACATTTGAACTCTCCTAATTTGTAATAAGAATTAAATAGATTCTTTTTGACATTTTTGGATTATACATATATACTCAAAATAAATTAAGCGCACAAGATAAGATTAATAATAAGAAAAAAAGTCGGGCCAAACACAAAAAGACGAGCGGGCCCGACCAGGACAAATACGCTAAAAGCGAGACCTAAGATAAAAGAAATGAGCTCATTAACTAAAAACACTAAAATCGACTCGAATTGCATTCTTAAGCTCGAATCGAAAAGGCGAGCTAAATTTCTAGAAAAAACAACTTTTGGTAGACCTACTTATGTACGATTAAACCCAAATACGAAGATTAAATTGAAGAACGCACGAAAAGATCGATCATTCGCGTTCTCGCCTAATTTAAACAACGGTATTTTGATTTAATTGAGTTGGATAAGCGAAATTGTCTAAAGTTAAAAAAGGCGGACAAAATTGGGGTATTACAATTTGCCCTCTTTATTTCACATTTCGCCAAAAAGATATGAATTGGCCTTTTCATATTTGTTGGTGAAATGGAAATAAAGATATAGAAATAATACTAATTTTGTCCGCTTGAAAAGTTCAAATCTTTTGTTATTTTCCTTTTGAAAGAGGAGGTTAACACTTGTCGCATTAACGGAAAACAATAAATTGGGAAAAGCGATAAATTGGGAATTCGGAGGCTGCCTAAAACCTTTTAACGGACTCTTGTCGAGTCCGAGCTCTGGGGGTGGCCTTTTCGAGCGGCCGATCAACATCGGTCCAAATCGATTTGATCAATGGATTTACGCTGTGCCTTAGGTCGACACAACTAATCCGAAGGACTTAACGAAGTCGATGGATCCATCGCGTGCTCGCACACGATGTTGTGATTCGTGGAAGGAGTTCACTAACTCGAAGGAGTTCACTAACTCGGGTTGATGGAGTTTACGAACTCGGATTGATGGAGTTTACGAACTCTAGGGGTGGCTTTTTCGAGCGCCGATCAACATCGGTCCGAATCGATTTGATCAATGGATTTACGTGTGCCTTGGTGGCACAACTAATCCGAAGGACTTAACGGTCGATGGATCCATCGCGTGCTCGCATAACGATGTTGTGATCTGTGGAAGGAGTTCACTAACTCGAAGGAGTTCACTAACTACAGGTTGATGGAGTTTACGAACGGATTGATGGGATTGATGGAGTTCTACGAACTCGTTTGATGGAGTTTACGAACTCGGTTTGATGGAGTTTACGAACTCTTTGATGGAGTTTACAAATTTGATGGATTTTCTAAAAATGGGAACTCGTCCGAAGTAACTTTTCTTCTTGGATGGAGCATTTACAAATTTGGGTGCACATGGATGCAATGATTGATGGTGATTTTCTGAAAAATGGGATTTTTGGGACTCGAACTGAAAGTCCGAAGTAACTTTTCTCTTGATGATGGAACGATGAATGAAATGCATGCTTTTGTGGTATTTGTAGGTGCATAACATGGATGCAATGATTGATTTTGATGTGGGATAACTTCGTTTTCACTACAATTTGAAAATCAAGGCGTGACTTTGGCGGATTTTCATTCTCTCCTTTTTGTTATTCTTTCGCTCTTACGAGATCGCGGATGGTTGTAGAAGAAAAAAAAACTTGCAAATGAAATGGCGGGCAAATTTGAAATAATGAAATGACATCTTGCACCCCATTTGATGCTACCATTTGGGGTGATGACCTCTTTGTTTGTGTGTATGGATGAGCACAAATATTAATAACACATATTCTCAAAAATGTGTTTGTCTTAGAACACCACGATGAATGATATGAAGATCCAACTTTTTCCACAATCGATTGTGTTTTTTGTGTTTGTTTCTTCTTTGTAGTTTATTAGATGCAAATATCAACATAATGCTTTGATGTTTGAAATGAAAGTTGTATGAACATTGAATAAAAAATTATTTATTTATTCCTCACCTCCATCACGTGATAAAAAAATGATGCGTTGAATTATTTAAAAAAAAAAATGAATGGAATGCTCCTATTCTAATTTAGTGGAATTTCCCGAAACGACAAAATTTGTTTCTTTTTGCTTCGTTTTCTTGTAGTGCTTTTTTGCTTCTTCTATGAAATGCATACCTTAATATGATGCAATGCTCGATGTTTGATGCAATGATTTTTCTTTTTCTTTTATGGAAATGCTAGCATTAATGTGATGCCAATGCAATGAAAAGATTTCGCTTTTTCTTCTTTACTATTTTTCTATGACATGCAAGTATTAGTATGATACAACTGACGTAGACCGTTTTTTTTCCTTTTTGCTATGTGATGAATGCACAAAATGTGAAGATGCGAATGTAATGCTTTGATGCATATGCCATAATGATGATGAGATGTGAGACTTTGGATGCAAGGAATTGAGTTGGTTATTGACCATTCTGTTGAAATATTGCATTTGATTCAAACTCTAGTGTTCTCAAGGTTTGTATTTACAAACAATCTCACTTGTTTTCTCTTTCTTTCCACGATGACTGAATTTTAGATATCACGTAAACAACTTGTGTTCTCTCTTCTTGAAGCATCGTCTAGTAAGCATGCATAGGAGTGCAAATGTGAATGAATGAGTCGACTAGCTTGGCATTGGTTTAGAGCATGGACATTTATGGCAAGTGAAGGAATGACAGACATTGCAGAAGCTCATGAGGATCAAGAGATACAAGATTGCCCAATTCAGGTCTTTGATGAGTGAATAGCTTGCCCCTGTCTAGTGGTGACACCAACTAGGGGTGTAGGAGATGATGAATTGGGAATGCTTCGGCTTTTGAAATGAAGGGTGGAGCAGAAGAGATTTTGTCTCAACCCATAAAGTTTGATGTTGCCCCAGTCATAACAAGGACAAAGCTGCCCCAATTAGAATGACAAGGCCTGAGTTGAGAAATTGCCCCGGTGAGGTTTTATAGGAATGAATGAGGTGAAGGAATGGGAACGCACTTGCCCCACTCTCGAATGACATTTCAAACGGTTTCTTTGAGTGAGGTTGTGAATGGCGACAGAGTTATGGTGATGGTTATGAACTGAGGGTGATGTATGAATGTGGTGAGCAATGAACAAACCTTCCCAAAGTTGAGCGGAGTGAGAGGTGAAGGGAATGCCCCCTAGTACACACTTTTGGTTCTCTTTAAAGGCAACTCAAATGCAAGGAAAGTTTTGACTTCCTGGTATGAGGAGAGGCTCCACTTGATGACCACTAGACCTTGTTTTAATGAATGCATCTTGGAGTGCAAGTCCTTCTCCTTTTTTGCCAACTTTCTTTTTTTGATTGTTCGTTTTTTCCTTTTGAGCAGCTTTCTATTTTCTGCTTGTTTGTTTTTTTTTTTTTTTATTTTTTTATTTTTATTTTTTATTTTTTTGAGCAAACACATCGCAAATGGATAAACTTATTTGTCCTAAGATTAAAACTTGAGAGAACGAAAGCAATTGGTCATTGATCGGAATGGACTTTTTAGGGTTGTGATGTGGAGAAGGGGATGGTTGAGCTTAATGAAGTGTTTGGGGTTGATGGGGAGGATGGGTCCTAGTCGGTGTTGGCCGATGGTCAATGGTTTATGAAGGAAATGGTTATTAGCTTATGCGGTGCGGGAAATGGTTATTAGGTTTGATGAGGTGCAGGAAATGGTTATTAGGTTTGATGAGGGGCTTGAAGGTTTTATGAAAGAAAAGGTGGTTAAACCCGAGGAATTGAGGGCTTTTTTTTTTTTTTTTTTTTTTTTTTTTTTTGAAAGGGGAAATGATTTAACCCATTGAATTTGAGGGCCTCGGAAGGGGAGCTCTTATGCTTCATGGCAAAATGTATTGACTCTTAATTTATACTCCATTTGTCTTCCTTTCTTTGTTTTGAGATTCTCCATTTTGAAACTTTGCTATCCCCTCCTTTTGTGAATTTCCTTTCCTTTTGACTTGGGTGAAAATGATATATCATCTTCGATGTGGAATTAACCCTCGTGATGGGGATATCTTGGGCTTTTCTCGGCTTAAGATGGGTAACAAAGGGTATTCTTGTGATTTTGAATCTTTAGCTTAAGAAGGGTAGGAAATGGACTTCGTGTGATTTTAGGTTTTTGAGGGTGTGGAGAGATGACCAAATTTGCTTTCAAATCCCGATTGCTTATTTCTGTGAGACTTAACTTTAGGACAATGATTCATCTATCTTCATGTGTTTGCTCTCTTTTTTTCCTTTTTTTTTGTGCCCTAATTTTTGCCTGGACCGCTCTTTGCGAGTTTTCAATCCACCGGGCGCTTTTTTTTTTTTTTTTTTTGCCTAGGCCGCCCTTTGCAGGTTTTCAACCGAGCAAGCTTATTTTATTTTATTTATTTTTTTTAGAAAGACTTGCACTAAAGGAATATGATACTGTAAAGGAAATTAGTGACCACAGAATTGCCCCAGCATGGAGGATTTAAAGTATTAACGAGAATGAACCAAAAAGTCAAGTATGCACTTGATGGGAGAGAATATGCACTTTATGGGTGGACGGGGGGGGCTAGACTTGGATGGGGAATGATGATAAATGAGGAAATTGGTGACTCAAACAAGGGAAACTACACGTGGATGCATACTTACTAGAAGAACGCTTCACAGAGAGTTAACATTGGTTAAAACATGATATAAAAACTTTTTGATAAACTGTTTGATCTTTTATCATGGAATGGATGAGATACAATGCTTTTTTGAAGGAAATCTGGATGAGTTATTGATGTGAAAAACCGAGGGCCTTGGAACACCTTGAATTTGCAAATGATTGAGGGTAAACTTTTCCAAAAAAGAAAGATTACTTTGCAAGAACACCTCGTCTCTCATCACAACATTTTGTGCAATGAATGGATGAAAACATTATGATGCATACATGATGAAAATGAAATGCATGAAAGCATGTTCACTTGAAAAGTGTGATTATTCTAAAAGTTTTTTTTTTTGATGTTTTCTTTTTATGCAAGACGAAATATGAAATGTCAATGCATTTTTGAATGATGCAAGAATGATGCTTCTTTCAAAATGATTTTTATAGAGGCAAGACAAGATATGAAATGCCGATGCCTTTTTGGATGATGAATGATGCAATTTCTTTTGAGAATGATTTTTATAGAGGCAAGACAAGATATGAAATGCCGATGCCCCCTTTTCTTTTGAATGATAAGATGCAAGAATGGTGATATGAGGCAATTGATTGTCGTTACCCTGAGTAACCTGCATGAAACATTGAGTGGATCCTGACCCAATACTTCACACAATATACTGAAACGTTTCGACAATTAGTTGACTCAACTTAATTTCCTACTTGAAAATAAAACACGCATGACTGGGTCAAAGTGCCCTGATATCGTAGGGTAACATCTCAAATTTGTAGTCGACAAACAAATTTGAGATATTACCCTTCTAAATCGCTCAAAGGTGCACTTCTACCCATTAAGCCATCACATGAGGAAATTTTTCTTTGTTTGAAAGGATGCATGCAGGAGAAATGATGTATTCGAACAAAGTGATGAGGATAATGAAATGATGCATGAATGCTATATTTTGAATGAATTTGATGATGATTTTTGTTCATGATTATGAATGAGATGCCTATGCAATGCGGATGATGATTGCTTATGGTTTTCATTTTTCTTATGTAATGAAAATGAAATGTGTGATGCTTACAATTACTTTCCTAATGTATGAGAGATATTGAATGGAGATACATATGAAATGAGGCGTTAATGTTTATTTTTTCATGATGCGTGTGAAAATGAAAACAATAATGCATGAGACGCGCCCTAGTAAGACACAAGCCTTAATGCATGTATGAATTTTATCGAGTTTTTGTTTTATGCAATGCAAATGATGATGTATGCATGATGATGATGCTCTATGCAAGATAAATGAAAGAGGTTTTATTGGCAATGATTAAAGTTTTTTTTTGGAAGATGCGGGTCGTGACGTGGCTTCATATGGACCTAGTAAGGAAAGACTACAACAAAGCAGACTCTTTATCTTTTTTTTTTTTTTTGAAAATAGTGAACCACATGCTGCCCCGTACGGACCAAGCAAAAGAAAGGCTACGACGGCAACTCCTTCTCTATTTTTCTTTTTGAAAAATCTCCTTCTCCTTTTTTGAAAACATGCCTAGATTACAATGCAACACACAATTTGGTATGCCCCTTGTGTCCTACGAAGGGTGGGAATCCTAGGGTCTAAAGTCGACGAAAAGGGTAATCCTCCCATGTAAGTTCTAATCACTTCCTCACAATGGCAACCAAGAGCTAAAGTCTTCCTCATGATAACACCCACAATCGTAGAAAGCTACCGAGTGTGAGGCATCATGACAAAGCGTACTCTTGGGCGGAACTTTCATGAGAGCCATACTGCACAAAGGTCTACGAATGGCGTCCACTAGTCGTTCCCACTCTCCTAGGTTTTTGTTCAGACCTTGGGTTTTAGGCCCCACTCAACGCTCACAAGTATAGGGTGTGTGTGTGTGCTGAGGGCACAATACCTAGAAATAACTACCCTTCCCCACCTGCAAATGAAAACCCAGAACAGTCCAGACAGAAGCAAACAATAACATGTCGTCTACCCTAGGGTTTAATATCAAATAAGTCAACCTAGGGTTTTTAACAACAACCAAGTGCATTGCTTACCTCAAGAAAGGGAGCCGAGAAAAGGGATCATGATTGGGATTGGGGAAATGCATGAGGGTACTAAGCACATAAGCAAAAAGGAGAAAGGAAAAACAAACCTGGAAGAAGAGGAAACAAATGCACCTGCATACAACATGATAAAAAAGAAAAGGAAACCGAAAAGGGATAGAAGCAAACAAAGTATTCAAATCAAATTAAATAGCACATTAAACCACACATTTAATTAGTTAGGCTCGACCCACTTAAAAAAAGAAAAGTCCCCAGTGAAGTCGCCAGCTGTTGCGCCCGAAAAAGTCCCCGAGGGGATTTTCTTCGTTTACAAGTTTTTAAAACAATGAAGTCGCCACCAATATTTTTATAAGGAAAATATTGAAAAAAACCTTTTGGAAGGCGGATGGTCTTTTGGAAAACCAGGAAGATTTGGGTTCTGGAATTCGGTTAGGCATGGGGAATGTATTAGCACCCCACACCTCCTTTCTACCGAAAGGGAACCTTTAATTAAACGTGTGGTTTTAAGTGTTGATTTGAAAAATACCTAAATTTGCCTCTTGATTGGAAGAGACTTGATGAAGATTTTTATTTGCGGCGCTTGACGAGAGTTAGCAGCTTTGGTTTTTTGAAAGGAAAAATGTTTTTAGTTTGTTGTGCTTGACGGAGGGGATCCGCTCCTACGTATCTCCCGGTGCGATGGAGAATTCAAAGCTACGTAGTTCTAGGTTTTTGGTTTTATTTTGTTTAATTGTGAAATTGAGCTTTCGTGACGATCAATTGAGCGAAGACTCAAGTGATCACCATTAGTACTCCATTGTTAATGATCATGCAAGCAAAGGCTTCGCAAGACCACTAACAAAGTTTTTCGATTTATGTAAAGTCTTTAGAAAAATTAGGCGTTCATGATGATCAATTGCGCAAAGGCACCAAGTGATCACTACTAGTTCCTCATTGTTAATGATTATGCAAGCAGAGAGGCTTCGCAAAACCATTAACAAAGTTTTTTGATTTATTGAAAGTTTTTAGAAAAATTAGGCATTCATGATGATCAATTGAGCAAAGGCTCCAAGTGATCACCACTAGTTCCTCATTGTTAATGATTATGCAAGCAGAGGCTTCGCAAAACCGTTAACAAAGTTTTTTGATTTATTGAAAGTATTTAGAAAAATTAGGCATTCATGATGATCAATTGAGCAAAGGCTCCAAGTGATCACCACTAGTTCTCATTGTTAATGATTATGAAAGTATTTAGAAAAATTAGCATGATGATCAATTGAGCAAAGGCTCCAAGTGATCACCACTAGTTTCTCATTGTTAATGAGGCTTCGCAAAACCATTAACAAAGTTTTTTTGATTTATTGAAAGTATTTAGAAAAATTAGGCATTCATGATGATCAATTGAGCAAAGGCTCCAAGTGATCACCACTAGTTCCTCATTGTTAATGATTATGCAAGCAGAGGCTTCGCAAAACCATTAACAAAGTTTTTTGATTTATTGAAAGTTTTTAGAAAAATTAGGCGTTCATGGTGATCAATTGAGCAAAGGCTCCAAGTGATAACCACTAGTTCCTCATTGTTAATGATTATGCAAGCGAGGCTTCGCGAAACCATTAACAAAGTTTTTTGATTTATTGAAAAATGTTTGAGTTAAAAGAATTAAAGAAGCGAGAGAAAAAGGTGAAAATTGCAAAATGGGGTGTTACTAGTTCACGGGGGTTGTATAACTAAACATGGGGTGTAAACGTAAGCCCAGTTCGCATAGGAGGGCCCAGTATGCGAAACTGGGCTTAAGTGAGATGGGGGTGTGCGCATTAATCAGAGTAGTGCAAGAAGTAAGCTGATAATAAAAAAAAATAAACAATTTCGGAGGCCCAATAAGCCCAAACCTAAAAAAAACCCTAAAATTTCCTTCCCCCTTCCGGCCACTCCAAGCGTAGCATTGCACTCCTTCTCCCACTCAATGGCTCTCGCCACAATCAATGGCGAAAATCTCGCCACAATCAATCTTATTCTTGCACTCCTCCAGGTTCGTTCCTTCGATTTCTTCTTGTTTCTTGCTTCTTTTCCTTTGATTCCTCCCTCTCCTTCTCCATTTCTTACGATTTCTGGTTCGCTTTTGGTTTGGGAGATGAGGGAAGCCGTGGTGGTTGTGGTTGGTGAGAGAGAGAGGTAGAGAACGCAAGTGGGTGAGAGGGACGACGGTTTGGGAGTGGGGATTGATTTGCGATGGGTGAGAGAGAGAGAGCGAAAAATCAGGGAGGTGAGAGAGATCCGCGGCGTGGGTCTGGTTCCAGAGGGACGGAGAGAGAGCGGCTTCGCGCGAAGGGAGAGGGAGCCGAACCGATGAGAGAACGAAATGAGGGAGAGAAAGCGACGGTGGTTGGGTGGTCGGAGGGAAGGATCGCGACGTTGAGGGAGTTAGGTGAAGGGTGGTTGTTGGGTTTGGTGATGGTGGTTGTTTGGGTGGTGGTGATGGTGGTTGTTTGTTGGTAATGATTGATGGTGGCTGTTGGTGGTGGTTTAGGGGTGAGTGGTGGCTGTTGGTGGTGGTTTAGGGGTGAGTGGTGGTGGTTGTGAGGGTTTGATGGTGGCTGTTGGTGGTTGGTCAGTCTACATTTTGGACAGATCTGTTTTTCTGTATTAGGTTGATTTTTCGTCGTATTGTTGTTGTCTTGAAATTCGTGCCTGACTGCCTTTTTATAGTTGAAATTTAGGTCTCAGCATTGATTACGGTTTGATCGGGCTTTGACTTATTTTTCAGGTTTTGGAGCGGATCAGGCCCAGCTACTTGGAAGCATTTCTTGAACCGGATTTGTTCTTTCTTGCCTTCGTTGTTTATTTTTTTATGATTTAATTATTTTTGTACATGTTATTATTTTTGTATTTTTCCGACATTTGGACATTTGAACTCTCCTAATTTGTAATAAGAATTAAATAGATTCTTTTTGACATTTTGGATTATACATATATACTCAAAATAAATTAAGCGCACAAGATAAGATTAATAATAAGAAAAGAGTAAGGCCAAACACAAAAAGACGAGAACGGGCCCGACTGGACAAATACGCTAAAACGAGACCTAAGATAAAAGAAATGAGCTCATTAACTAAAAACACTAAA
>CM037095.1:42737017-42739517 GCA_020916435.1 Oxytropis ochrocephala | reverse complement strand
CGGGATAATGAGGGATCGTGTTACGGAGTCCTTCCCATTTCCAAGTTATAGTACGTTCCAGGGATAATGAGGTGTCCATTCATGGGTTCCAACCATTTCCAAGTACTAGATGTTGTGGGACAACGATGCTTGACAGAGACACGCCGAGAGCGGCTGCGAAAAAAGGTGGGCAAGGCCAAATGGCGGGTGAAAAAATGGTACCACAACACATTGCGCCATGCCAAGCAACTTTGGACCACAACCACGTTCCCGGGCTAAAGAGGGACTCGAGTTACCGAAGGGACAGCCCAGTACTAGTTGGCGTGGTACGCCGGTGCTTGAACAAGACACAACGTGCATGGCGGTCAAAAAGGTGGAAAAAATATTTGGTGGGCAAGGGCACGCTGGCACGAGACAAAGAAGTGTGCGGCGTTCAAGCGAGCTAGGAACACTGGCGCAAGCGAGCGCGCGCGACAGGAACCTTGCGCCAAAGAACGTGCACGCGAGTGCGCTGGTGGTTGTTTGTGTGGCGCCGGACAAAGGGCGCGTGAGGCAACCCAGCGCCAAACACCCACACACATCACGTTGTGCCAAGTCCGACAATTTTGCCACACAACCAACGTTCCCGGGCATAGAAGGGACTCGAGTTTCCGAAGGGACAGCCCAGTACTTGTTGCCTCATGTGGCGCCCTTGCTAGACAAGACACGCCATGATGGCCCCAAGGAATTACGGTTTTTTTTCCAAAACATAACTCCATCCGAATCCCACATTTGCCATGTAGAGCACGCCACAATGGCCTAGGAAGGCAACATTGTGGCGCCAGGAGGGAGCCCATGGCGCCCTGCCATGCGCCTGGGGCATGGGCAGGCAGGGTGCTCCCCCCTATAGTAGCATAACGGACCAAAACCCTTCTACCCCCAGAGTCGACCTTTTTTCCGTGGAGACATAAGTCAGTTTTTTGAGAGTTCTACAACGAATTTTTTTCTGTGCTTTTGCAGTATTGTAGAGGCTATTGAGAGGTACATTCCAACCAAGTTTGGTAATTTTTCGACAACCGGTGTATTTATTATGAATTTTTAACCGTAAAACTTCATAAATTCACCATAAATCATAGAAATTGAATTTTGAGCAACCAATTTTTTTGGGAGTCCATAATAACATATAGAAGATACCCTCAAAAGGATTTTGCATTCTGAGATGCAAAACTCCATATTTGAATTTTTTTCGGACCGCACAAAACCGACAAACCGTAAAATACAAATATGCACCTAGAGGTTGAATTTTGCTTAGCCAATTTTTCTGGGAGCTACTGGAATCATATGGAGTGCCCCCAAAAATTGACAAACCATTCTATCAAGTGATGATGTTTATATAATTTTTTGTTGAAAATAGACTAAAACCGTAAAAATACAAACTTGTACTTAGAGATTGAATTTGGACTTGTCTATTTTTCTATGACATCATGTCATCATGTACAATATTTCCACCAAGTTTTTTCCAATTCTAACAAGCGACCTATTTTTACAATTTTTTGTCCAAAATACCGTTTTTTTCGCAACTACCGTAAAATGCTTGGATGAGATGCGCTTCCCTCAAAACTAATACACAACTAAAAATTTCTTGCACATCATGTATGGGGAGAAATTGACATTCATGCTCTCACTTCCAACCGGACATGGGCGGTGAAATGCCTTGGTCATGGCGAGACACGTGGCAACATTTGTCTAGGGACAACGTGAAAAACTCCAAATGTGCATCGCTAGTGCTCGTGCTAACCCTCGGGCATGGAACCCGTGGGATATTGCAACGCAACCATACGAGCCTTGGTATGGGCAAGCGACCTCGTGCGCCATTCCTAGACAAATGCCTTCCTTCCTTATATTTTAATTTTTAATTTTTAATTACTTACTTACTTTTTCTTCGTTCGTTTGTTCGCTCGTTCGTTCGTTCTTTTGATATGGCGCGTCATGGCATACTGTGGCAACTGCGCGCTGCACCGGGCACACAAAACACGATGTCTGGCGCCTGTGGCAACTGCGCGCGCTACACCGGGCGCACAAAACATGGAAATCGGCGCCTGTGGCAAACTCCGCGCTACACTGGCGCACAAAACATGGAAATGGCGCCCGAGGCACCTGCGCCACTGCTGGCGCCAAGCAGCGAGCAAAATGGCGCCCTGAGGCACCCTGCGCCACCCTGGGCGCACAAAACATGAGAAATCGCGCCTGTGGCAACGCTGTGGTCACTGGCGCCAAAAGCAGCGCAAATGGCGCCTGTGGCAACTGCGCCTGATGGCGCCAAACAAGCGAGCAAAATGGCGCCGAGGCAACTGCGCCACCATGGGCGCACAAAACATGAGAAATCGCGCCTGCCGCAACTTGTGTGCACACTGGGCGCCAAAGCGCGCAAATGGCGCCTGTGGCAACTGCGCACTGATGGCGCCAAAACAGACAGGAAAATGGCGCTGGGGCATCTCGCGCCCTGATGGCGCTAAACAAGCAGCAACCGGCGCGGGGCATC